>VZRE01003129.1:2408-149879 GCA_013396775.1 Cephalopterus ornatus | reverse complement strand
TTTTTTTTTTTCCTATTGGACTGTAACTCATAAGACCCCATCCCCACTTAATGTCTTTGGGGAAGAATGGTTTATCTCCTTTTGTGGCATTATTCTAAAGTTTAAGATGTGTCAATGTGGGGAAGTTAATGGTATTAAAGGAACTGAGAATGTCGTAGTCAATCTTAATTAATTTTTGGCTTTGTTGTCCTTATTTTAAAATAAGCATGGAATTCAATTAAAAAAAATAAATCACTTTCTGGGAAGAAAGCTCCGCTCTAAAGAAGTCTAAAGTATTTGGTTTTGTATTTTGCTCTCCATTCATGTTATCTTGTTTTTGAATGTATATTATTGCAACATACAGCACTAGGAAATCACAGTGAAACTGGAAAGGCATTACCATTCAGTAGGTTTCACCGAGAAGTGCTATGAAAACCTTTCATCAGCTGGTTTATGTGGAAAGGCCCAACTTTGGGTGTTTTTTTTTTTTTTTTTTCTTTTATTAAGGGACAGTTACCTAGAAGGCCTGCCTTTCTGAAGGGCTTTAAAAATAAATTGCAAGAACAGATTTTGATTTTTACACAAAGTCTCTCAATTTACCATAACTTCAGCTTCATCTGGATGCTTGCCTGGGATCTTAAAACATTTTAAAAATCCATGTAATTATGCTGATACAGTTCCTCGTGTGGTTGCTGTTATGTCTCTGTAAAAGTTTCTTGGTGCCGATAGGAGTATTAATCTGTAGGGAGTAGAATAAATCCTGGTGTGTGGCACCCTTATAGTGACGTATGGGTCATTCAGAGGCCATTAACTGTAGTAAACTTTTCAATGTGAGGGATGTCCTACCTAAAGAAACAGTGTCTGAGCCATCCTTCCTTGTTGCTCGTGCAGCAGCAAGCAACCTCAGGCTGGTTCTGTAAGGTGCTGAGCGTCTTCCAGCTTGTGTGCCAGCTGCCCGAGGGGGCAGCCCTCTGCACATCCCTGTGCCCAGCCTGTGTGCACCTCTCTGCATCTGGCGAGGGCTGGGACCGACACCTTCCTCTCTCTGACCCTGGAGAGTGACCCATCTGTAGCTCTCCTTGGCCATGCTCATGCTCAGCTCCATGAAATGATGAGCAAGATTTTTCCGCACATGCTGCAATGCTTTTCACAGCAACAGCTTATGACTGTATGCTAATTGTTGTCCTCTGCTGGGAAGCTGGTGTGGCTTTTGCCACCAAAGCTATTTTAGTGCAGCTTCTGCATTTTTTTGACAGTCAAAATGAAGATTTCATCTTCGTTGCAATCTGTTTTTCTGCCTGTTTTAGAGCAGACAGCGTGGTGTGTTTGTATTTAATAATTTTTGTAGTTTAAATCCTGAGTCAGTGAAGGCCAATTTTTCTGCATGCATCATGCTACTGAATACGTGTATGGCAAGGGACTCTGTCACTCTCATCTCCCCTCGCCACTGTCCCTTTTGCATGTACAGCAGTAGCAGAGTTGGGTGCTTGCTGATTGCAAGGGAAAACAGCGTTTCATACTGAGGTACAATTTGGGCTGAGCTGCCACAATACACACTTACTGGCTGTGGTTATGCTATGTGAAATAGATTTAGCATGTTTGAGACCAGAGAGGCTATTGTGAAAAGCCTCCCGTGGTGATCCCAGGGAAAGGGAGTAGATTAGACATGAGACAAATCCTGCCCTCTAAGACAAAATTAAGGCATGCAGTAGACTATTACAACCTCTCTTGTGCTGCTATTATGGATACTTCAGGCCACTCTGGCCAGTCCAGGGCTCTTCTGACCACAGTAAATTCTCTAAATATGTTTTACTTTACTGTCTGTCGCTGTCCAGTTTTGTCCAGTATAGAAGAATCATAACTGTAACGTCTGCAAGTCTTGAAAGTGCCTATGTATGCATGGAAAAGGCAAATTATGCATGAAATGTATAGTGCTGCTGTGTTTGAACAATGCAATCTGTAGGTGGCTAAAGGGCTAACTAAACTGCAGGCATAATGAAAGCTCTGTAGTATTTAGTATATGTTCTGTCAGCATTAAGCAGTCACCTTGTAAATATATGTTAATTTTGAAGGAGTAACTGACCTTTTTAATATTAATTGAAATGTCTTGTGTTTAGAGGTTGGCGCTATCCTAGAAGAGACAGAAGCCTGTGACTGGTGGAGCCTGGGTGCCATTCTTTTTGAACTCCTCACTGGGAAGGTAGGGCTGGGGGCAAGTTACTTGATAAAAACTGACTTCTTGGCCAGTAGTTTCTCACAAGTGATGTGCCCAGTTGTGATTCCCTTACTTGTCTCTCTCATGTGATTTGCCAGCTTGAGTACTCTCAATTTACTTGGTCTTCTTGAGACCAAAGAAACAGGACATGCTCAAGCTTCAGTAGAATAACTTGGTAAAGCCTTATCAAACTCAGGACTGAAAAAAGAACCAAAACCATGCTGCCCTCTCAACCACAGTGACATCAAAGTTCCCTGACATTCCACCTGTACTTCTACAAAAATTTTGCTCTACTAGTTTCAGTATTATTTCCTGGGACCGTGTAGAAGACATATGTTGCTGTTAGACATTAATTCAGTATTTTGACACAAAGATTGCTCAGCCAAATCAAACTGGAGATTCGTTTACAGTTCTGAACAAAGAAAGCAAAGTCCACCAAATTCCCAGACTCTTCAAGTTTCAGAAATAGAACAGAAGCTCTAAGATGTAAATGTTCCAAAGCTGTATCTGCAGGAAATAGGTGCCTGTAGACATTCCTCCCCAGATCAGTACCTCATACACTGAAATTTTAGCTGTGTTTGCATGTATACTAGGAGATAATCCAACACTATAGTTTTTAAATTAATAATTGTGTCTGCCTGTTTTGATTTTGTTTTTCCTTTTTTTTTCCTTTTCTTCTGCAGTCTCTGGTTGAGTGCCATCCATCAGGAATAAATACTCACACGTCTTTGAGTATACCAGACCATGTATCGAAGGAAGCCAGATCACTGATTCAGCAGGTAAGTGAGGGGAAAATTTATTTTCTATATGTGCACATGAATTTTGCCTAGTTGTCTAGTTGCATCTGGAAACTTTTGACTTCTCCTACCAGGTATGTCTGTAGAAAACTGGAGTGCTTTGCCATTTCTTCAAAGAACAAACTTGGCAAATACTGAGTGCTTTGGAAACACCTGCTGGTGATGCATGAGCGTTTTAGGAATTCTGCCCTAAATGCTTATGGAAATATTTGTAATGAATTAATCTAAAAAATGTTTATGCCAATTCAGCAAGACAGCTCAAAGTACTATGAAACCTGTAACACACTGATTAGAAGTTATGACCTTGGTGTGGTTGAAAATCTGTAGCTGTTCTCCAGGAAACCTTCTGGATGCCATTTGTTAGGAAAAGTACTTTAAACTGTGAATACAATTACTTTTGTAGTGAGAAGATAACTGGTAGGTTGGATGAAAGGCAGAGTAGGAATCAGTAAAATATAGACAAGCTTCCAGACTGATACACCATTTTCAGCCTAATGGAAGTAGTATTGTCTGATGGGTTTAGTTTACTCTTAGCTTTAGGTACTCATGACTGAACTAGTAGAGAGTCTTGAAATTCAGGTCATCTGGTGTTCCTTCTAGTTAATTTTGGTGTAACTGAAGAAGTGGAGCCTAGATCTGACCTGTTCCACTTAGGAAGAATAAGCGAAACATGTGAACTATGCTGTTTGGCTTTGAAGAGTATATTGCTAGTTGATGCATAAATAATGACAACACTTAGATGAAGTTTTTAACAGAACGGAGTGGAAAAAGTAGTTCTTGAGGAAAATGAAGGAAAGAGATTTTGAAAATTCAGTGAGTCAGAAGACCCAGTGACGGATTGATTTCTGTGCCATTACTGTCAAATGATTAGTGGAAATGGAACTAGATGTTTGGATACCACCTATTTTGACCAGGTGACATGAAGTCACTGAAGGTGAAAGCATGTGTTTATGTGTTTCTGGCAAAGGTAGAAGGGGAAATTACTGAAGATAAATCCCATTTTTATGTAATCTGCATTTATGTTGTTAGATGGTAGCAAATTGTTACCCTCACCCACAGGTGCTATAGAACACAAATGGCTGAGGGAAAGCAAAACAACACTTAATGAAGGGAATTCGTCCCATTAAGACTGGAAGACAAATTGTGCAGTCAGTGTTTCCCTGCCAGTGTAGAATTTTTTTTCACTGTAGACTAATGTATTGCCTATTATCGCATATGCCAAAGAGTGTCTCTTTTGCCACTTGTTGTTTAAGTGGCAAATGTATTTCTGCCCCTCGCAGCTATGTTACAAGGCCAACTTTTTCTCCCCCGTGCCTGTTAGGTCAAGCTGTCTAGTGTAGGGTGGTGACTTATCTGGGGGAGGTTCGGCTGGATGAAGCAGTAAATCACATTTTTGTTGTGTGACTATCCAAGGAAGCTGCCATTCATTGCTGAGGAAGCCTTGTCAGGAAAAGGAAGAGAGCTCTCTTGGCATGGATAGCAATTTGTCATTGTGACTTTCCTTCCCCCCGCTGCCAAGGGTAAACAGGTCAAAACATCACAGAATAACTCTCCAGGATCAATGTTCAGCTATACAAAAAAAATTGAGTCAGGCGTTGTCTCCCGCTGTGGCTTGCAGTCCAGGTGACTTAATTGTAAACACCTTCTTCATTTAGCCAGTGTCTAAGGAAACAGAGATCTCTTTATTTCTGGTGAAAGATTAAGTTTTGTTTTTTTTTTTTTTTTTTTTTTTTTTTTTTTTTTAATGTTTGTTTGGTATTTTGCACCCAGTATTTTTTTCAGATACCTTCAGTCTTTTCTACCAACAAAACGTGACTTTTCAATAGGTATCTGTTGCAGTTTGTGTTACATGTGTTTTCTAAGATTAACGTTCTGCTGGAAGGACAAACTTCAGCAAATAAGTGACCATGCTTACTTTACCCATGCTGGTGCTTCTTTCATTTCAGCAGAAGGCAGAGACACCCTGGTTGCATCTGTATGTGTGTGCTGGCTTGTGGGAGAAACCGGAGCAGCACCATTCTCTGTCAGCAACCTACCTTTACTATGTGGCATTATGACTGCATATAGCAGAGCCATCTTAAAATGTGTAAATTCCTATGTTTATGGATGTAGGCTCACTTAGATGTTGACTGCATCAAGATATGAATACATGTTTTTCCAAGTGACAGGTGGGAGAAGTTACCCTATTAGCTGTTGCAAGCAAGAAATCATGCCTTTGTACTGGCTGTAATTGAATAGAGTATAAACAGTTCTCTAAAACTGCAAAATATTTTTGTGTGTCTTTATTAGTCTCTTTGGAGTTTACCTTTGCATTCCCTTTTATATGGATTGGTATCTTTAAATAGATGTAAATATTGTGATTTCCTTTTCACATGAATTCAGCATGTGATGTACAACTAAAAAGCAAACGAGGTGCTGAATTTCAGGAAATTTCCATGAAGCCATTACACTGTTTTGTTTCTTTCACCGGAGTTTTGATTTTTCAATTTTAGGCCATTTGTAGGACTCTCTAAAACTTTCTTTCTTTCTTTCTTTTTTTTTTTTTTTTTTAAGGAAATAGGGAACTGGTGGCTATGTTATCCTGATATTTTAGTACCAGCTCATAATTTATGAAATGGAAAGTTACAGACCACTCTCCCTGATGTAGCCAAAACGCGGTGGTGTGAGCAAAGGTTAACATGAACAAACGCAGTGTCCAGAGTTCTACTGATGCAGGCTCAGGCTGCTGCTGTCTCTTTTTTAAATGAGGTTACACTTAAAATGAAGTCCCAGTGTGCAGTGCTTTGGGGAATTGCATGCTGTGATCAGTAGTCTCTGAAGACTGTAACACTGAGACTCAAGGAAAGGAGAGTCTTCTTCCTTTTACTTGATTTTAGGAATTTCAAGTATGCTTTTGCACTCTTGAAAGTAATTCATAGAGCAGGAAAACAGTAGGACGTCCCTTACCTTAGACCTTTCTGGAACTTTTAAGCAGTTGTTTTTGTTCTTACTCACTGAATCATATATATGTTTCTTTTATATCAAGCTTTTGCAGTTTAATCCTGCGGAGCGTCTTGGTGCTGGCGTTGCTGGTGTTGAAGACATCAAATCTCATCCATTTTTTGCCCTTATAGAATGGGCAGATCTGCAGAGATGAGAAACACGTGCCCTCTGAACAAACTCAGGTCAACTGGACAAGTTTCTCTGGCACAGGAGCACCCTTACTTGCTTCCTTTGGATGTCTCAAACTGTTTGGACGTGGTGGCTAAAGGATGCTGGAGCAATTGGGCCAAAAGCGAACACTTTTAACAGGAATCACTGGTTGTACAGGGTGCTGACTTCTCTTTATGACAACTGGTTGCTATGTGTGTGTAAGTCCTTTCATCAAAGGGAGGTTTGTGAGGCAACTCCTGGGCAGCATGTTTAGCACTGCCACCTTGTCAGCTAAGTAGAAGCAGGAATGTCCTCCTGATGCTTTGTCTGATGATGGAAGTGTCTACAGACTGTGCCAGTTGAAAGTATTTTTTTATAGTGTCAATAGACCATTTCCCTATGCTAAGTGCAGCTCTTTGGGGGGGTGGGGAAGGAAGAAACAAATAATTTATTAATGGTATATGCTAAATAAAATACTAATATGCTTTATGCAAAAGTTGACATTAAAAATAATATATCCATTAAAAATTAAGAAAGCTGTTGCATAATACTGTGGAATATGTCTTGAAAATAGCATATCATTTCCCACTCTGGAAAGAGCATATAAAAGGCAAATAATGCTGTCAAATGTTGTACTTTGTTGGCTGGCAATGTCTGTTTAAAACTCTTGACTCTGTTGTGTTTGATGAGCTACCTATAAAGTCACTACAGAAAGGGAAATCTCTTCCTCATCTGGATAAACACTGCTTTAGCACTAATAGGGAGCAAGAAAACGTAACACTAAATAAATGTATAGATAAAAAAGGAAAAAACTCTTCTCTCATCACTGCAGCCACTGCTTTATCACTTAATGAACTTTACTTCCTCTAAGTGTCCTATTTTTAGCTGATACTTCAGGAAAAAAACCTTTTTGCTCGTGTTCTTGTGCTTGAGGAAGCTTCTGAACTCCCCTGTTTGTTAATAGTCTTAATAAATCAAAGAAAGCCTTCACCCACTCTGCTGCTTGAACAGGAAGAAGCCTGGGATTTGCTCGTGCCAAATGACTAAGTGACATCTCTGAGCAAACCCTAGTGGGTAAGACTTGGGCATGAGCCAATTAGCTGACCTGTTTGTTTGTTAGAAAGGTCTGGAGAATGGGAGAAGAATACAGGACATGCAGAATATTTTGCTGAGCGCTGCTGTTACTGCTAAGCAGCCATGCTTGTATGGGTTCCCGATGTACTGCAGTGCCTGCACAGATTATGGATCTCTGGGTTTTTCCTAAATGTTCCCTTTGCTCGCGCTCTTTTTCTTTTCCCCTTTTTCTTCTCCCCAGCTTTATCCGGAGAACAAAGGGCAAATTCCTTTGGGAGAGTGAGGCGACAGCAATGATTATTGAATTTACAACTCAAAAAAAAAAAAAAAAAGGTATCCCTCCATTTGTGTTTTAGCAGTGTGTTTTATAGGCACTCCCAAAAGTGCATCTGCACAGTCTCCATCTGTTAGACACCAGTCGGTGTATTCAAATAAAGTGGAAAAGGAAAATGCTTCACTTAAACAAAGGAAATCTGGAAACTTTTTTTTTTCCTTTTTAAATTATTCCCCTCCCCTCTTTTTTTTTTTTTTTGTCTTCCCTTTCTTGTGATCACTAGGCCAGCAGAGGGGCTGTCACAACACTGCAGGTTGTAACCAGGTCACTAGTATCACTGCCTACGGAGTGCTGTCCAAGATTACATCACTTTCAGAAACTGTGTTTCAACCTACCACCCTCTGGCTTCATAACAGGAACTCCCTCAGGTGAGCCACAGGAACAACTTCCTGCGCCCATCGGGTCGGAAATCTCTAATGCAGAGACCAAGCTGATCCGGAGCTTCCTTCCAGCACTGCCCTGGCTGTGACTTTGGAGAGGGATCATTGCTCAAGGGAAGCCTCCCTCTCTTTGCCACCTGACTCCATCCCTGGGGCTCTCTAGCCTAGCCACTAGATAATGTTGTTGCCTGTGTTGATCTGTCCCATTGCATTTGCCTGGTGATAACTGTAAAAAAAAAAAAGTATTTTCCCTGTTCCTTTGAAATGCTCTCTTGTTCAGGTTGTGCCTGTGTGCCGGTTGCAAGCAAAGGCAGGATAAGACAGCACAGGAGCATGAGCTGGTTTCTGTGAGCAGCAGAAGGAAAACCCTGTTCTAGCAGAAACCAGACGACCAGTCACTCTCACTGCAAAGCATCAGTTTACTTAATGACACCAAAATATTCTTTTTCAAGTATGTTTGTAGTGAGGAAATCTAGACCCCAGAGAGTGGAAAGATTGGGGCACTTGGCAAGATGACTTACCAGAAATGAACACTTGAGATGCTACAGGTTTTTGTAACATTACTCAGATAATGTTTTTGTCAAGGGAAGCACAGTCTTGAGTTTATTGCACAAAAACAATCCTGCCTCTTTGTTTTTTTTTCTTTGAACATGCATTATGTTGTATTGGTGTTTACATGTATTCCTTTAATAAACAAAACCTTTCAAGCCTAATTCAGACCTTGCATTTCTTAACTTCATGTTTAGTTCTTGAAGACTGACCTTCTTATCTGATCAATGCTTTTTGTCCTTGGCTTTAATGACTTGAAATGTTCTAAATACCTTCTTTTTGGTGCCTCTTATGAAGCCCCATGGTGCACATCTCAGTTTTGCTGACTGTCCGTTCCCACTTCCTTCTATTACACCTAATGACTACACCTAGTGCCTTTTTGTTCACAGGAATTAGTGACGGTTTATATAAAACATAGTAAAATAAACCTATAGATTTTCCTATTCTCCTTGTTGGTATTCAGGTAAGGCAGATTACACGCTTAGGGCATCTCAAAGTGGTAATTCATTGCACCCAGTTGAACCACTCTGTAATATTCTTTTGCCCTACTAGGAAAAACTGGGGGACAAAATATTTGAAGGCTTCCACTGGGTGGAATTGCTGTGAGGTGAGTCCAGGCCCCTGCCCAGACTTACAGAAGAAATTGCATTCCCTGAAGTACAAGGGGCATAACTTTGAATGGCTGTATTCACAGCTTCTGTGCTTGTAGCACCGCTCCTGTATCTCCTGTTGAAAATCACCTCTCAGACAGCAGTCACTGTCATGCTGACTCTCCTCACACCTTTGGGATGCTGAGTCGGCAGGGTTACCCTCGCTGGAACATCCACTCGTCTCCTCTCTCCAGTGCTAAACCTGTTCCTTGGTGCGTCCCCGCAGCGAAGGGCACTGGGATGAAGAAGGCTGGGGAGGTCAGCCCTCTCTAAATGAAGCACTCAGCATAACAAGGTACAGGGAAGTGCGAAGTAAACCACTACGGGATTTTTCTTTTTTTTTTTACTGTGGTGTCATTTGTTTTCTCAAGGACACTGAGTAGGAAGCTGGAGAAACAGAAACTTCCTCTCTGGTGAGATTTATGGTAGGGATTTTAGCAATAAAATGAAAAAGTGCATTTGTTGATTTCTTTAGGTTTGTGCTTTCTTTGTGGGCTTTGCCGTGAGCTGAGCTCTGTGGCTCTGGGCTGATGCATGGCCATGTGCTCCTTGTGAGCCTGCGGCTGGTCTGTCCGGGTCTGAGCCACCCCACTGTCCTCCTCCAGTCAGCAGCAGCTGCAGCTGCAGAGCACCTCTCCCAGCTGGCCCTCAGCTCTGTGCATCTTCTGAGCTGTAGGTAGCTTTCAAATCAGAGCCCCACAGATTTTTTGCAGGCTCCAGGATGTTTGGTGGACAGGATTTCTTTGCCTGCAGCAGCGCCCTGTTAAGTGCTGCCCATTCCCTCACTTCAGCAGCTCATTACCTCAGGGCTGCCTGCTCTTGCTGCATGGTGTCCTTGGGGTTCTGTTGGAGATGCTGCTGGGAGAGGCATTTTGCGTGACCAGTGCCTGTTGTGTCCTTCCCCCGTGCTCCTGCCCAGCAGACTCCTGCGTGATGTGGTGGGCCAGACCTTTCGTGGGCTCTCTCTCTGCAGCAGCACGTGGTTGTTTAGTGTATGCCCACCAAGAAATGGTAGGCTGGGGCTTAGCGAGGACCAGACTGGACCTGGGGCTGAGGACTTTCCGTGTGGTTGCACCTCCAGGGCTGGACCGTATGCGGGTGCTGCAGGAGGACAAGTGCCTTGGCAAGGTCACCCAGCTGGGCCACATCTCCTGCCTAGGTGAAGGGGTGTGGGGTGACAGGGTGAGATGGGGGAGCGAAAGACTGGGCCCAGCAGCCGCGGGGACCTGGCAGCCACAGCGAGGGTGTGGGGTGAGCGTGAGGGGCTCAGGCAGCCCCTAGGACAGGGTGCCTTGTGTGGCTCCAGCTGCCGTTTGGGAAGGGGTGGCAGAGCCAACTCCCAGAGGGGGAATGGGACTTGCTTAAAAGGTGCCGAGCAGCTGCTGCTGGCAGCAGTGGTTTAGACTGGCAGCACATGGCTGTCTGCTGCGCCGCGGGGCCGGTGGAGGGCTGGTTGCTGCCTGAGCCATCTGCGTGAGCAGAGCTGTGGAGCCCTGGCCCAAAGGTTGCAGTGTCCTAAAGAAAATCCCAACTTCTGAGGCGAAGTGATGGAAGTGATCCCACCGTCTGCTAGAGCCGTGCAGTGAAATCTCCTGCACCCCTGCTGCTGGGCAGAGGAGGCTAATCAGGGTGCAGCAGAGAGGATGCTCCAGACTCCTGGCAGCGGGTGACAGCTTGATGTGCTGCCCCAACAGGACCTCACTGTCTCTTGGCAGATCAGAGACTCTCCTTCTCCAAAGGCAGCTCTGTCTCTGTCTTCTTGGCCCAGGGACCCATCAGGAGGGATTAGAGCTGCTGCCAGAGGACTGCAGTGGTACTGCGAGGCACAAGGAGGCTGGGGAAGTGTGCAATGCTGGGCAGTGGGGAATTGCTGTTCTCTTGGGAAGGCTGTGGGTGGTTACCTTGATACTTCTCTGTTGAGATCCTAAAGTTGGCAAGTTTGGGAGAACTCCTTCTGGGGGTAATAAGCTGGACCAGCCAGCTGGCAAGCGGTGGAGCTGGATGAAGATGGACTAGCCAAGGAAAGAACAGATGTTGTTGAGGTCAGTGATCTCTTAGCCTTGCTCACCTCTTTTTGCTTTGCCTTGGAGGCAAAAGACATTTTGCCTTGGTACTATCTCACTTCTACCACTTTCTCCCATCCGCTTCCATAGCTGAGCTATTTATTTCCAGGATATTTTCTAGCTTTGCCCAGCTGTCTTCATCCATGTCCTGTGTTACATCCTTCAGCCTTGGTCACAGATTTTCTTGCCATTTCTGTGCTTTTGATTCTGAAATGTTGCCCCAAAATATTGGGACACAGGAGTGCATTATTAGATACAGCTGTTATCCCCACATAGTGATGAAAGCAAAGAGAGAGGATTACTCCCACAAAATGAAAGCACAGGGATTGTAAAAGCATTAGGAAATCAGTTACCCCAGCAGCTTGTGAGTAACGGGAGTTTTATGGCACCTTGCACAGTGGTGGGATAACGAGGAAGGAGCCTCCATGAGAGGGACCAGTGCTGCGCCATGATTTAGAGCACGATGCTGGCCAGCTAAGCTCCACTTGAGGTCTTGCTAGTGTTCTGTGGTCTGACATTTGCCAGCTCATAATCTTGCTTTACGAATCAGGCATGGAGAGGAGCTACTTCAGCAGTGTGGATCATGAGCCAGGTGGCATATATCCTTTCTCCAGATTTAAAAATTTGCTACTCTGCTGCCTTGGTCTCCTTCCTTTCCAGCCTCATGCCTGCCTTGGCCTCAGAGAACTCCTCTGTGACAAGCCCCTGGTCTCTCATGGTGTTCTGCCAGGCCCAGCAAACCCGGTAGGATGAAGTAAGTTCCTGTGAGAAGGACCTTAGCTGCTCTGCCTTCTTGCAGGCCCCTCGTCAGGTGCTCTGTGATACTGCAGAGTTAATCACCTGAGTTAATCACCTTTCTAGGGTAAAAGAACTGCACAGTGTGAAGTTCCAGCCCCATTAACATCACTGTGAGTTTTTGCATTGACTTTGCTGGGGTCAGGAGCTTACCCTTCAATTACAGAAAGATGCCAATTTCATGGAAACAGGTCTTGAGAGCGTTTTCTTTCCTACTTTGAGTGTACCCATGTAGTTTCAGCCTTGGTGTTAGTGAAATAAGCTGTTCTGTTTCTTTGGTCTTTTGTTTTGATTTTTTTTGTGTGTGTGTGCTGGTTGTTTTTTCTTTGTTTTTTGGTTTTGTGTGTGGGGTTTGGTGTGTTTTATTTTAATTGCTATTCTGATGGGTGCAGTTAATATGGCTGTCCAGTTGCTGTCCCTGGCTGGGGTGAGGTCTGCAATTCTTCTCCCTCAGCCCTTGCTGTGCCACTGGTGGACTGTGTGAGCCTCCCTGGAAAACAGGGAGGGCATTTTGCAAAGTGGCAGAGATGGGAAGAGTTAGTTAGCGCCTGCTCTGCGTTTTAAGGCTGAGAAGTCTTTGATGAGCAGCGTTGCACATGCCCCGTCAGAGTGACTGTAGCGCAGAGGGCTGAGAAAGGCAGGCATCTGGTTTCCTCATTATTTCTTTTCATAAATAATCCGTTGTCCTTGCACCCTGGAATCTGACAGCATTTAGAATATGCCGGGTGGGTTTTTTTTCTTCTCCTCTCCAAAACTTATTCATTTGGAGAGGGATGAAACAATAGGTTTTTGTCTAAATCTTTACCAGTGGAATTGTCAGGAGAGATTTCCGCCCCCCTCTCCCGTCTATCTTCCTTTTGTCTCCTTCAGTCGTCGGGGTCAGGATTCGCCGCCAAACGGAGACCGCAGTTGCTTTTCCAGGCCCCAGATGCCAATATGTGGCAGCATCTGGCTGGTTGGCAGGCGCCGGGGCAGTGGTGCTGGCTGTGCCACTGCCTGTCATGCGGCGGTGGCGGCGCTTGGTGGGCGCCCTGCTTCTTTGAGAGTATGGTCCCAACCAAGAAAATGGATAATAATTAAATCTGCTAAAGGAGGTGAATTATCGGGTAGAGCGGCTACTGTTGGAAGCTGCGCCGACTCCTGGCCCGGGGTTTTATTTTGTCCTCTTCAGCAGCATCTTGTGTAACCTCACCTTCTTGTGCTGTGAGTGTTTCAGGTGCCTTAAGGCATGGAGCTCCTTGAAAGAGAAATACAAATCACTAAAAATGTAGAGATAAAACCCTCTCCTTAGAGGCCATGTGTTTGGCATGGGAAACACATGATAACAGCTTGCTTTAGAAAGGTGACATTTCCACTGAAGGCTGAATAATAAAAAATGCATTAGACTTTTGTAATGAAGACAGCTTCTGGGACCGCGGAATCTACTGCTTCCTTGAAATATATGCGTGGGAGCTCTCCGTGGCCCTAATGGGTGTCACATGTGGCTCTGGCTACATTAATGTTGCAAGCTCTATTAAAAGGGATTGTCAGTAGCCCATCACGTGCCATGAATCAAAGCTGTCTTTCCCTAACTTTGCTTTAGCTCAGGCTTGTAGACTGACTTGCCCAGGGTTAAGTCACTTTTAATATTAAGATGGATAGAAAAGACTCTAATACGTGGCTTTTTTTTATTTTTTTTCCCCTCTCCCTTTTAATTCAGAGCTTGCTGGTGAAGGACTCTGGAGGGATGGGGAAGGAGGAGACAGCCAGGCAGCTTAAAGAGGCCTCTGAGGGTCATGTTGAGTCTGTGCTATTATGTTCCAGCGAGGAGAATAGCTTTATTGACAGACAGCTGTTTGACTCCTGCAGCCGTACAGTGTTTGCTGCAGAGCTGCATAAATACCAAGCCCATGTTGACAAATTCCTCGTCAGTGCAAGATAGTTAAACCTGCTTGTTTAATCATTTGTGTGCTCTTACCTCTGCTGCTCTGAAAAGAATGAGCTGCTGTTTTACAATACAACATTTGAGAAACCTTTAAACACTCAGAGCTTTTTCACATGAAGTGTTCAGGGTGTCTTTTTAATTAGACCCTCTTGGAAATAGAGGGTCTGAAACTACTTTTTTATTATGGTGAATTAGATTTTTTCTTTTTTTTTTTTTTTTTTTTCTCTAAAAGATGTGTAATTTTTGGCTTTCAAATAAAAGATCTGGCAAGCTGGTCTTACAATAGAGGTAGCAGCTCTCTTGGCAGACCTTAGGTCCTGTATGGGATGTGACACCAGCACTGGCACAGCCCCTTTAGGAGTCCCACACCTTGGTTTGCAGCACGTGTGTGAAGGCACGTGAGGATGTGTGTTTTGGTTTGGCTTTTCTGGCACGGAGGTATGGAACCTGTGCTACTGGTTGCCTCCTGTCCGTAGCTCAGAGGGTGGCTTTTTGACCTTGCTCCCATTTCACAATAATATCCACCTTCATACCAGCATACTATCTTGTCACATTGTTGGCCTTATCTCTGGAAATGTAGTATCTAAAATTAAAGATTTGTTTCCGTTTTGGAAATTTTGAGTTGACCTTTGTCACTTAAATAAGCAAAGTGGTGTAAGCCAGGGCCTCTGCCACACAGTCAATGGGAAAAAAGAGAGATGTCTTTTGAGATTTTCTTCAGACCCTCTTTACATTGTGGCACCTCTGTGGTCTTTTCAAAATGTTTCTGGTGTGTGAGTAATTTTCTAATCAAAGGTTATATTACTGAGAGGTGACCAAAAGAGAAGGTCTCACTGAAACGGGAACCTGTTCTTCAGTTGGAGAAAAGATTTAAGCTGTCAAGTTGGTTTTTAGAGAGATCTGTCACCGTATGTTTATGTGGCTGTGAAGGAGATGTACACTTCTTTCAGGACCACAAATAAAGCTGTGGATACTTGAAGTGGTTGGCAACAGGCAAGCCGTCTGTCCTATGGCTATAACTGCAGATAGAGCTGAACCTGATGGTGCTGCCAGTTTTTGAGACTTTTTATCAGTTTCCTAGTAAGTGCAGGGGAAGCCAATGTTGTCTGACATTTTCGTTCTGTAGGTACTGGTGTTGGTGCAAGACATTACTTAGAATGGATTTTACACTTGTGTGATGACACTTGTATCCTATGGAAGGACACTTCACCTGGCCATCTATTTCTGATGAGGCTGCAGAGATCAGCATGCAGAAGAAGTAAGGTTTCCATTGATTTCAGAGAATACAGGTACCTCTTTAACATCGATTTAACTAAAAAAACCCATCATAAACATACAGTCTTACGAGTATGGCATAAGCTTGCCTATTGGCCAGACCAGGCAGCTTCATTCGAAGCATTAGGAGCCTGGACAGCTCCTACATTACTTCCAAGGGAATACCACCTCCTCCTCCTCCTCCTCCTCTCTCCATATGTATGCTTCTTGGGGAGTTTCCATTTATAAACAACTAATTGATGGAATGTTGTTTTTATCTTTCGTGTGACAGCAGTTTTGACTCATTTATTTTTCGGTCATTTTCCAAGGGACTTGGTTCTCACTTGTCTCCTAGCCACCGAAAGGGTGGTATGCTGCAGAAATGTTGGGTTTCATTCTGTATAAGTGTTTAAATAGCATGTTCCCTTCTTTTTAGTACATCCCTATAACTTATATATTGAGACCCAAGAGCTGTACAAGTTTGTGTGGCTATTAAAATATTTCTAGAGGAATGAGAAACATTTTAGAAAATCCCAACACCTTGAAAATAATTAGTAGCTGTGGAAGAAATAGAAACACTTTTGGCTTAAGGCATAAGCCAACCTTCAGCCAGAGGCCTTTTTAAACAAAAAATTTCCTCCATATTTCATCATTATGAAAGACTAACTGCAGTGATCTGACATATTTGGTTGAATTTGGAGTCCATCTTCAGAGCTGGGTCCATAGAGCTTCCAGAAGAGGGCTGAAAGAAGCTCAGGTTTCTTCAGGTTTCCACCTTTCAACCCTGCTGTAGGTAATATGACTGCTGTTACCATTGTTTTTTTGAACAGGATTTTTGGATGGAGGCTTTTTTTTTTTCACAGTATAAAACCCAAAGCACAAATGATTCTTGTCAGTAGTGGGGCCAGTGTCATCCCCATTCCAACCAAGTATGAATTGGACCAGCTGACAAAGGACACCGAAACAAGAGTCTGATGGATAAGACAACAAATCCTGTTCTGTGTTCAGAGAAATACCAATATTTTGTTCTTTATATTGTGGTCTTGTACAACGCATGTGCAAGCCTGAAGGAAGGAACATCCTTAGAGAGCTGACAGTTCAAATAGCCTCACATCAGAGGGCCTGAAAGAATGGGGCTGAAGCCACAACCTTTGGTACTATTGATCATGCTGGGATTGAGCTCTTCACTCTCTCTTTACGTACTTGGTATTTACCAGGTGCTTCCAGCCCAGTACCATACTCATCCTGGTGAGAAAGGTGTAGATGATTTATATCCACCAGAACTTTCTCCCTTGTTTTCCTTGTTCCTGAACGATGAAAACCTCAAGTGCTGGTGTCCAGGTGTCGCTGCGATGGGAGTCCCAGAGGATGACGTACAGCAGATCTACTCTGAGCACTGGGCACCTCTGCTGCCAGGAAGTCTGAGAGGTTTTGTGGCATGGGATGTGACAGGGCTCTTTTGCAGTTATCGTGGAGAGAACATTTTCCTTGGATGTGTGCAGCTCATTTGTTATGAAGCAAGCTGTATTCCTGATGTGCCTCTGTATGCACAACGCTTATTTATTACGGCCCTTAATCAGAGCTGGGTCAAATCCATCTAAGGAAAACATAAGTGTGTTACAGTGGTTTTTGTAGTAATTAGAATCGTAAGTCCTTCTATGAAGTTTTGATTAAACAGCATTTAAATGTCACAATGCTGTGAGAAATAGCCATTATAAACAATACTCAAACCAGGTAAAAGCTGTTAAAGGAATTTGCTGTGGAGTGGTCAAGTTTCAGTGCAAACACAAAGGGTCAACTTGTGACACTTGGCTCCTGTATTGTGCTCGTAAGCATCCTAGAGTATTTGCTTTGCTCTCTCTGTCTTTTTCCTCCTCTGTTCCCCTGTCCATATATCAGTGTCGGGGAGTTCAGACATCACAAGGGCCGGTGGTTTTTTTTCATTATTTTTGTAGTGCCTAATGTGGAATTTTGCATGAGCAACACTCCTTCCTGTCGGTACTTGGAAACTCTTTTGTGTTACGTCCGTCCTTTCTCTGAAGTAATCGCTCAACTATTTCTAGCAATAAAATATTCCTCTGTAGCCCCATCAGATATGTTAGAAAGATTAGTGTGAGATCTGAAGGCCCTGTCCAGCTAAGTTCAACAACACTTCCATGGCCTTTAATGTTCTCCTTTATTTCACTGCAGATATCGCCTGAGGACGTGGAATAGGAAAAAGGCACCCAGATACTCCTTGAAAGACACAAGCTATGTGCTCTACAGAGAGGCTGCACACTGTCTGAGTGACACAACTCACACCACCAACATGCCAAGGGTCAGGGACACAGTGAACAGGCATGTGTGCATAACATATTCTTTTCTATATTTGTTTCTTTTGCCCTTTTTTTTTTTTTTTAAATTAACTTTAAAAGCATTACACCAAAGATTTGTCCAAAACTTGTTGGGGTACTGGGAATGGGACCTGCCTTTGCTATCAGCTGAAAAGACAGTACAGCTCTTGTCTTTTCACAGCTGGGGAACTGAGGAAAGAAACCATTTTCCATAAGGCAGTCTGAAAACTTTATTTGGTTCCTAAGAGGCATTTTAGGGGAGGGAAGGTTCTCCTAAGATATTTAAACGTATACCTGACTAACAGTGGGAGTATTCACTTCCTTTGCTCACTGCTCAGGAACCAACAGTACCTGAAGTAGAGCTGACGCTCCCAACAATTATGAAGAAATCCTTAAACAATCGAGAAGGGACAAAAGTGACTGTCGCGCTGTTTTCCATGCCACCAGTTGCACCAACTGGAAGCACACATTCAAACTGAACTTATTTGCAGTGGTTGCTTTGACCTGACTTTGGGAAACAGGGAGTGAGTCTGTCAGGGCTTGTTTGTGGGGAAAAAACAACTCCTCTGGCTTTCATAGGGGAACCAGCTCCTACATGAGGCACAGTGCTAGGGATGAAACAACTGCTTGTTCTGTGGCCTGTCTTCAGTCTTTCTTCAACTGGACCGTCTGAGGAGGCTTCATCCCATGTGGAAAAGTCTCTGCTCCCTGGGAAGGAGCCAAGTGTGGGTAGCTGCCCATGGCATGGCTGTCTGACTGCCCCACTTGCTGCCTTACTCCTCACTGCTGTCTCCTGTGGCTTTGGCTCTAAAAAGAAGTTTACTTCAGCTTAAGGGTATTTTTGTGCAGCACCTTTTTTTTTTTTTCCCCTGTTATGTTTTGTTTGACAGCCATGACAGCCTCTCCTCATTATTATGGAAAATATAGGGTTGGTGGTAATTACTATCTGAGTATGAATGGGAGCAGAAGTGGGCATAGACTGCACTGGCCTTTCTTTGACAAGGTATAACTTTCTTCTGAATTCCTGTGTTAATTAATGCTTATTTAAAAACCACTTTAATTGGCAGTAAACACCTCAACTTTTTGTACTCATTAAAATGCACCCATTGATGTGTGATGGATTTTTTTAAAGCTTAATTAACTTTCTTCCTGTATATATAACCTATAATAATGACAAATACTGGAAACTGCTTCCTTTCCCCCCCTCACATTTTTGGCCTTCCCCCCCCAGTATTGCTATCACTTGAAGAAAGGCTATAAAAATGTATCCTGACTTGGCCAGGTTGAGGAGGGTCCCTGGGGACAGTAATTCAGCCCCTTTCAGAGCCCCCACAGAGACAGTGGCCAGGGCAGCTGCCCTGCCTGTCCATGTCCTGTCCTGTACCTGCTCTTGCAGCCCAAGCTGCCTACCCTGCCCTCACCTTTCTCCCTCATGGGCAGAAATTGGATCCTTTTCCCATCTTCACTGTGTGTTGTTCATTACCTTTTCTTTTTTTTTTTAATAAGAATGCTGTGGAAACTTTTTCTCAGCTAAGCTTACAGGCCTGCTCTTCCCTGAAAAAAAACAAAATCTTTTTTTTTCATAGATTCAGATGGGTTTACCTGCATGCATATATGTGAAGGCCAAGTCCAAAGAACCAAGGAACCTCTAAAAGTTCTTTCCTTTTTCTCCAATTTTCAGCCCATGTCTAAGCCATGGAGCAGGATTCAGTGCAAAGCTTTCTAGTGCAATGAAGTTAACGATGATCTCAAGTCCTACTTTGCAAGTGTCTCAGC
Organism: Cephalopterus ornatus; assembly: GCA_013396775.1. Taxonomy (NCBI): domain Eukaryota; kingdom Metazoa; phylum Chordata; class Aves; order Passeriformes; family Cotingidae; genus Cephalopterus; species Cephalopterus ornatus. The sequence goes on along the minus strand of VZRE01003129.1, from coordinate 130,624 downwards.
ATTTTGGACTATGCAATTAGATTCCTGAATCTCTTTTGAATGTGGGATGTTGGTACTTTTTGCAGCTCTCATCCTTTGTATACAACAGAAATTACCAACAAGCAGAGCACATTACAGTAATTCATGCAAAATATGCAAGTTGCTTGGTTCAGTTATTGCACACAGTCTTTCTTTGTCGTTCCTGAAATATCCTTGTTTAAGGTGGGTAAATCAGAAGTTTTAAAATGGGAAATCTGGTTTGTGAAGGCACCGCTACTGAGTACAGTTTAAATGCATGAACAATGATTTAATTTCCACAAGTGCTTAGTTTCCAAAAACTCCTACTCTCTTCAGCAAAATATAAACCTGCATAAAATACCTGCTAAAATGCTGTTCATTATCCTTTACTCTGTGTGCTTTCTCTAACCCAGTTGATAACTGTACTGCTGCCCAGTTCTTTTCTCTTTACCTGTCTCAAGAAGCCATTAGGGTGACAGTCTAAATTCCCCACTGTAATAATAAATATGCCAAGATATTCCCTCCTGCTTTGTAAACTGTTGTGTGGTCAAGCCAGCACCAATATTTAATGGCCACTGCATCTTGTCTACTACACAGCAATCTGCCACTCTGTGATGACTGAAAAAAATCTTTATAGCCACAGCTTATCATTCAGTAAAGCACCTGTGTTTTGGAAGTATATAAATAAGTACTCCTCTGAGGGCATCCAGTCTTGTTCACCAGCAGTTCAGATACCCCCCCGGCTGGTGTTCAGTTAAAAACTCTTTATTCCTGTCACTCTCACTTCCACTTGTCAGAATTTGCTCCTTCTAGCAGGCAGGGATCAGGCCTGTGGCTGTACACACTTAAAACCATGAAGCTTGCTGAATTTGTCCTGCTGTGTTGTTTGCCTGTTCAGCTTGGGAATAGGGCAGACAAGACATGCGTTAATTGAGAACTGGATTTCTTTTACCTGCTCAAGGTAGTTTAATTAGGATGATAATATTTAATTATTATTTTAAAATATACGTTCATGTGGCTAAATGGAAATGGCATGCAGCACCTGAGCAGGAGTGCTAACTTTTTTCCTGGGCTGATTTCAAGGCTATCATTAAAAATAAATGCTGCTGCCTGTTAATTTGACCGTGTCAATAAATAAAAATGTCCATAACACGTGTATGAGGCTAATTAGGATTTTATGGCTGTGTTGTTCTGGTTGATGGCTGTGCTGCTGGCTTGCTGGGTCTTTATGTTTTGGTGATGTACACCTCATTGATGCATAACATGTAACACCTGTTGAAGTGTTAAATGTTTAGTCCTGGCAATTGGCCCTCACATAATTTCTGGGTGCCAGAGCTCCGTGCAGCAGACTCAGGTCTCACAATTAGGCTTCCTCAGTTTAAAAGAGCTTTTCCTAAAGGAAAACTTTAAAGCTTCTGTAATCTTGGTGAAGTTCCCTGAAGTTTGTGAAAAAGGAACAAGTTTATAGCTGTGGGCTGGTTTGGTCCTTACCTGTGAGGCAGGGCCACCTCTGTAAATAGGATTCTTAATGGTCCAGGCACAGCTGCTCTTTCTCTCCCAGCATGCCCTGGCAAACACAAGTGATGCTGGTGCTTCCTTAGCTTTAGGTGCCATATAGAAACATAGGCATTCTGAAATAAAATCAGTGTTCACTGATTTGAGCATGTGCTTTTTTTTTGCAGCACCAGGCCTGCCTAAGAATTGCATACGTGTAATAAAGAACAGTGAAATAATTTTCCTGTGTGTGGAGTTCCCTCTAAAGTCCAATTAGTTTCAGACTTTGCTTTGAAATGTAAAAGATTATACCCATCCTACCTTTGTTTAGTTGAGCAGCTTTAACTAGATTGGCTCGAACTGTTGTTAAAATTTATTGGGTTTAAAATATTTATTTATTGTTTTTAAAATCCCGTTAATGTCTTGGTTTTAAGGGGATTTTCTGACTGTGGATTGCACAAGCCCATTTGATGCTGTGCTTAAGTAGAAACGCCGTCTTTTGCCTGGAGTGCTGGCTCCTAGGAGGAGCTCTGCAGCAGTTCGTGTGTGGTAGGAGGGTCACCCTGTGCTAATGAAGGGGGCAGAGGCACCTCCCATCATGGCTAAGTGAGGACAGCCACGGTTTCATAGCAGCTGTAGCCACACGCCTTGGAGTTTCAGCTTTGTGGAAGTTCAGAGTGAGTGAACAGTTTCCTTTGCTTTCTACAGAAGAGCATTAGAAAAACATTCTTTCAATTCTATTATTATATATTTTAAAAGTATTAACCATAGTTTTAAAACAGTTGGTAATTAATAGGACAACAGTGTTACCCATCAGAAAGAAAAAGCAGGTAAGCAACCCAGCTTGGTATTAAGTTCAATAAATGAACACAATAAATAATTACAGCACTTTATTCTCCCTGCCTCAATCCTGTCATTCTACAACATTTCGAAACTTCCTTTTCCAGAAAAGAGCGTTGTTCCTAAATGAAAATAAGCTTCTGTCGAAGGCTCTCCCCCTTTCCTGTGTCTTTCAGCACAGGAAAGACATGGGACTGTTGGAGGAGGTTGAGAAGAGGGTCACAAGAATGTTCAGAGGGCTGGAGCACCTCTCCTATGCAGACAGGCTGAGAGAGTTGGGGTTCAGCCTGGAGAAGAGAAAGCTCCAGGGAGACTTTATAGCACCTTTCAGTACCTAAAGGGGCTGCAAAAGAGCCAGGGACAAACTTTATAGAAGAGCAGGTAGTGGTAGGTCAAAGAGTAATGGTTTTAAACTACAAGAGCTTCAGATTAGATACAAGGAAGAAGTTTTTAAATGAGAGCAGTGAAAGATTGGAACGGGTTGCCTGGAGGGGTGGTGGATGTCCCATCCTTGAAAACATTCGAGGTCAGATTGGATGGGGCTCTGAGTAACCTGGTCTAGCTGAAGTTGTCCCTGCTTATTTCAGGGGGGTTGGAGTAGATGACCTTCAAAGGTCCCTTCCAACCCAACCATTCGATGATTCTATGATACTTCTATTTGATACAATGGCAAAAATGTACAAGAAGGCAATGACAAAAGCAGAAAAGAGCGAGAAAGACTTGAATAATCAATTTCAGTGAAAGGAGGTGTATTCAGATTTTTCTTCTTTGCTTTTTGGCAAAAGATCTTTCCAAGAGGAAATACCATGTCTTTTACTGCTAAACAACTTGAAGGGAAAAAATGGGGTTCTAGTTTCAACAGTGGCTCCTGAAATAGTGGAAAATAGTGGAAAGTGTAGTGCTGGGCAAGCTTATCCCTGACCTGTGCTTGCTGGTCATCCAGCACCTGCCATAAGAACTTACCATTGGCCCTGGGACCAGTTTGTTGGTAAGACTCTTCTGCCAGAGTCATCTCTTTTCTTAAAATGGATATCTTCTCATCTTCGTCTGCACAGGTTACACAGAATAAGTTTGTGCTTGCCTGTGATTTACTTGTTACTGAGAGGTTAATGACTCAAACTGAGAGATTAGTTGTGTTGATTGGCGTGATAGTATCACAACCCCAACTGGCACCTGATACACCAGCAACCAACCCAAACCAGGTACCTGGTTTTATGGTTCAAAATATAAACCCCATATCCCTCCCTTTGCAAACTCACTTGATGAGGAGAATTGCTGGATTGAACGGGTCAGGATTGTTCAGGAACCCATTTCGGTAATTTTAAGTTCACAAATGTCACTAATTTTTCAGATTTTTTTGCCAAATCAGAAAGGTAAAGCTTTTGATTTTTGAAAACTTGAAGATAAGGGTTTCCAGATTCTTTAAATAATTTCCTTAAAAAAATTCTTTTCCCCAGTCTAGGAGTACAAAAGCAGAAAACTAGAGTGAAAGTTTAAAGCAAAAAAATTTGTATTTTTTACCAAGGAAATGGTAAAAAAATTTAAAATAAAATTTCATTTTATAGAAATGAAAAATTTTGATAAAAAATTATTTTGTTTAACAGGCCATTTTGATTTGATTATTGTTTTTATCTTTCAATGGCAAGTTATTTACTGTTTACTTTTCTTCTCATTGTGTGGCCCCAGGCCTTACTAAATGTGTTCTATTCAAACCCTGCTCTGAAGACAGAAATATTAATTTCCACATGGGCTTTTCTATAGAACTCATCACTATGGTAACTGGATGTTTCATAAACATTAATGAACTTATTTCCACTGCACTGCAGTGAGGCATTGGGTGGTAGTATTATCCCCATTTCATGATGAAGAACTGAGGCAGAAAGAGATTAAGTACAAAAGTATTCACTAATTTTAAGTTCCTGATCTGAGATGCATGGTCTGATTTTTCAGAGGACTTAGTTATCTGTTCAAAGCACAGCTCCCATTGCCTTCAGTTGCAGCTGTGAGTTCAAATTTCTTTGTGCTTTCTGTAGTAGGATAGACACTGCTTTAATCTTGTTCATACATGGCCTTTTTAATTTCTTTTCCCCAAGATAATCAGAAGGAATTGAAACTTACTTGGTCCTGGCCTCATATTTTTTCTGCATATTAACTGAAATGACAGTGGTTTACATAATTTTATCCAAATGCAAATTCATAGCTTTTGTGTTGCAACAAAATAATTTGTAAGATATTAACTTAACTTCTCTAAGATTAGAAAAGCATTGGCTTTGGTAGACTTTAATTTTCATTTTCATGAAAGAGAGCAAAACTCCTGTGAGCCCCTTTTTTGAGGATAACCTGGAGCCTGCTGAGGTAGCTACAAACAGTTATGTTGGAATAATGGATTTTTATGCAGAGTCACTCATTTAAAAAACAAATCTTACCCTCCCTGAAAGCCAAGATCAATCAAACTAAATGTATTAGTTATATTGTTATATGGGATTTTTCTAGCAGGTGAATCAAGTATCTTGTTTCAAACACACCTGGGCTTTGGCAAAGTTCAGGTTTGCAGTCACAGACCTGCAGGCATATCCCTACATAGGAGGGAGTCTAATAAAATTGTTTTCTGTCTTTAAGTAGGAGAGTTTTATAGTAGCTTAGGATATCTTGAAGAGCCAGGCCTTAATTTGCATCAGAATATGTCCTTGGACTCATGAGTCCCCTCATAATTTTGCAGTCTCCTGTCCCATTCTTTTCTTTTGACCTACAAGTTGCAGATGTTTACAAGTGCAAAGCCTACTTTCAGATCTTTCCCGAGACATTTAATTCTGGAGCAAATTTTTGTAGATGTTTTTCTGAAGCAGTGGTTCAGAAAGCAAGCAGTGACCCCATCTTAACCACAGAGGTGCAAACAGGCGGCAGCAATATCATGTTGTTGAATTTCCCTTCCAGTGCCAAATGAAAGAGAGCTTGCCCTTTTCCTCAAATCTCTCCCCGATCGAGAGATGAGTGAGCTGGTAACTACAATATCCAACGGCTTCACCAAGTTGAGAATGTGATGTCTCTGTAATAACGCTCAATTTTGCACACTTCAAATCCATTAGTAGCAATTACCTTACCTGAGGTGTTTTGAGATAGTTTTAGCACAGCATTCTTGCAGTTGGTAGATAATGAACATAATAATGTATACAGCATTTTCAAGTCTCTGTTTTTAGCTACAATAATGCCATTAGGATTCTATTTAGAAAATGTGTGCTTCACACAGAAAGTTAAGACTTTTTTGTTCATGTTTTCCCTGCCACAATTTCTATTGCATCTCACGTCCTACTCTGTGCAGCATTGGCTTTCCTGAAAAAGCAGAAAAGTGTTTTATCCACTGCACTTACGCAAAGGTGGTGAGGCCTGGCACGTCGAGAACAAAATGAGGATGCAGGAGAGCAGGGCGCTTCTGGGCAAGCCGTGTGCCTGCACTGTGCTGTGTCCTGGTTGCCCAAGGGATGAGGATGCAGACAACCTTGCAGGACACCACAGCAGGTGTTCTGCTCACTGCAGGATGGGCTGCGACACTGCTGAAGCTGCTGCTGCACTCCATGGTGGTAAGAGATGCAGGTGGGCTGTGTGGTGGTGAGAGATGCAGGTGTTGCAGCGCCTTTCTCTTGAGATGCTGCCTCAGTCATCTGTGCTGGGGGTCCTTGGGCACTGTAGATGTGCTGTGGCTTCCCTTCCCCACAGAGTTTTTTCCCCTTCTCCAGGAAAGTAATTTGTAGTCCACATGGGGAGTTACAGCGGAGAGGAGCCCAGCTTGGGCCTTGAACATAGTGAGTGGTGGATGGTAAAGCAAAGGTGGCTGCAGTTTTCAGGACTCAGTGGTGTCAGACAACTCCTGTGTATGTGGGATAACTCTGCCCTTGCTCTGGTTTGGGAAGCCACCACATTAGTCCACCCTTACAAGACCCCTCTTCATCAGCTAGGCCCTGCCATCCTTGTAGCAATATAACTATGAAAGCTTTGGGTTGGGAGAACCAGTGCTTCACCAGGTTTTTATTCCCTCTGCCCACCAAATAGGAAAAATATTCTTTTAGCTATGATCTGAATGAAATGATGCTGCTAAGCTAACACACAGACACATACATAGAGTTGTTTGTATCTTTATAAAGAATTCCTTACCAGAGAACAAGAAAGGGATGAGGAGATATAATTGATGCCTTTGTAGGTGTCACTGCTAAGGTCTCTGGCACGGATCATGTTAGCACCTTAAAAATAGTTCTAGAATGTTACAGCACTCCTTTTGTATTAAATTGACTTACGGAGAAAAGAATATTTGAGCAGCCACACAAAATGTTTCATGAAACTAACTTGTATTTCCTGTTCACATGTTTAGAAACAGACAGAGTAAGAGCTTGGAGAGCCTTGTCTGATTTAGAAGGGAACCTGTGAACACATCTCTGGCTGACACAAACCCTCTCTCCAACTCTTCTGCACCAACATGATCTTTTGAAAAAGCAAACTGATTCTTCAGGCATTGAATTAATCTTTGTCACCCTGCAGTTCCTCTGGCACACTGACCACATGCCCATCCCATGCCACCTCCTGCCCCGTGAGCACACTTTCACAACATGGAGATACTTGATGGCGGGTGGTGAAGAGTTGTCCTGGCAATGCTTAGTAGGGAAAACTCTGCTGAATTTTAGCACCCCATGGACAAGGAAAAAATGATGGAAAAGCACCCATCTGCATGAAGACAACAAAGTGCTGCTGGCTGTGGGGTAGGCGGATTGAAGGGGAGCAGAGCATGCGCCTCCTCCTCTGTTGCTGCCCCTTCTCCTTGCCTGCAGCACCTCCTGGCCCCTTCAGCTGTGAGAGTGACTGTCACCTCCATCCATCTGGTGCCCTGGATGTCTGCTTACTTGACAGCAGAGCCCAAAAGCTGACCCTAACTACAGCCTGCACACTGAAGGGGAGCTGGGGGAGGCAGATATCACCTCTCAGTCACGACGTGCCCAGGCTGCTCCGGGGGCAGCACAGCAAAGCGCTGTCCCTGATCTTCTTGCTTTGCCATCACCTACCCTGAAATTAGTAACAGCACGTCCAAGGTTAGTGGCAAAATCAGATACCCAAGCTACACAGGCAGAGGGTGAATAAAGGACAGTGGTTGCGTACAGTATAAGCGGTTGCCTTAGACAATGTGTGACCTCTGAATTAAAAGACTAGGATTAGCAAAGAGCTTTTTTGCATTATTGGGGCCATTTACAAAAAGCTTTAGCCCTAATTGTATGGTACCACAGAGCTTTAACTCGAGCACATATTGGTTTTTGTAACCTGATCCTCACATAAATCATAGTCGGTGAGAGTGGAACAATTAGTGCCTTAATCTACTGGAACTACACAGTATCTTTAAATCTGAATTTTCCTGATCACTATGGGTATTACAAGAGTCAATTAATTTATATTTCACACAAAATGTAATTAAATCCCAAGATAACCTGACTGTGAAATGAAGGGGGGGGGGAGTGAAGAGCAGGGTATGAAAAACCTTTCCTTATGGAGCTGCCATCAAACACCATGGTGTGTTATTGATGGAGGCAAACTGGCTCCTCTTCAGCTTCCCAAAGTGCAGAAGTCTTGCCGTGAGGGAGTGTTGTTTCCTGATTTCCTGCTGAGCAGCTGTGCAGTCACAAGAAGTGTTTGCTGCCGTGTACTTTCAGTCCAGCCTGCAAGAAATGCGATCCATGTTTGCTAATCCATTTAAGAGCTTGAGAAAGGGGAAGGCCTTGATGTTGCAAAGAGCCTGATGCCTGTAGTTGGTCACCTAAGGGAATCCACTTATGACTCTATTACCCAGTAAATTAGCAGAGTGGTTCAGTCAGGTATATTTATCATGAAGAGAACTGAAGATAATTAATACACTGCATTGAATGCAAATTGCACCCACAGCACTTATCTCATTTTCAATTAGCACAAATGTTATAGCACTGCAGGCTTGTTATGGTTTTACCATGGGCTGGGTAATTAATTTCTGTGAGCTACATATCAGACACCTGATAATGCCGTTTATTAATAAATGTCACCCCAGGTATCTGTTAGGAGAGGTAAATAAATTAAATGTTCAGTTGTCTGCCCTGTGCAAATCTATTCTTACACCTCATTGCATCTTTTCACTTGTTTATTTATCAAGGAGAATGACTGCGGAGATTACAATGGCAAACAAAGGAATATGAGGAACAATAATCTGTACCCCAAAGCAGTGTTTCTCTCACTGCTGCTGATGGCTGGAACCATGTCGCTGCCACTGTCATGCATCTCCCTCCTGGACGTGGCTGTGGGTCCCAGGACCCATGAGAGGAGAAAGGCTGAAGTGCCCCTCAAATTCTCCACCTACAGGGAATTTGCCAACCACTTATTGGTGTATATTTCTGCCTATAACTCTGTCCCTGAGAATGCTTAACTGCCCTCCCTGGCCAACATCCAGACGGATCCCTGAGGCAGTGGTGCTCATCAGATCTCCAAGTGATTCAGGTTCGTGTTTTTCCCTTTCTTCCCAAAACTTCAGAAAGGAAGGGTGGAGGTGGGTGAACCTCCTGGTTTGTCCCCCACCACTCCATGGGAGCCATGGCTGCTGGGGGAGGTGAGGGTCCCTCCAGCTGCCTCAGGGCTGGGGGCAGCAAGGCATGGCCTGTGCCACGGAGTTTTGGAGGTCTATCCTCTCCTCAAAAACAAAATAACAAGATTATAGGAAGATGAAACTCTCTGATCTGTTCCAGGCTTTGGGAAAAGAGAGGAGCAGGAGGTATTACAATTCTGACAGACTGATGGTGGATAAAGCTGGGTAAGGCCTTTATGCAGGGATAAGGGAGAGTCAGGAAGCACCATTTCCCCCAGACCCTGAGCTTTCTTCTGTTGAGTGGGTAGATTATGTCCAGCAAACTTTCTGGCCAACTTCTGTCTTCCAAAGTTTCAACATGAGTCTCGTCACCTTTGCAAGGAAAGGTCCTTTGGTCCTTTTTTCCCCCTCTCATTTGATTTTGAAATTTCAGCAAGTCACACTAACAAAAATAATTGAAAATGCTCCAGCTAACATGAACTTTGGTGATCCCTCTCCCCAAGGAAGATCACAGGCAGGTAGCTGCAGTCACTTTAAGCAAGCTTTGCATAATCTGTCTTAGATCATTTGAGCCTGGTTAAATTAACACAACCTCCTTTGTGTGAGTGCAATTAATTGATAGAAAGATGCTTTATGTTTGTGATTTCTTACTTGCAAGACAAGTAGAGCTGTACTGTGTAAATATTCTGGTGTACATTAGGAGTTGTACCATTTTGAATACACGGACAAAATAAATACCTCTAACTGACCGTTATATTGGTAGAAATCTGCGTATGGAACAAGTGTCAACCTTTCTTGAGGATAAAGAGTATTTACAGCAAAATAATTAGGCGTGATACAACACTCAGTTCCCAGATACAGACATATTGAGCCACATTATGAGCGGCTTGTAAGTTAGCTGTGGGGAAGAAGCCTCTAACAAGTGACTGTTGCCGCAATAATTTAATCAGTGTGAATTTCAGTGAACACTGCTCTTAAGCAAAGTGCTTTCATCCTTTATGCAGATCTTCATTATATTTTCAAGTTTTTATACTGTAAATAATTTCCATATGCCTCCTGGCAGCGTGACCTGCCATCTTACCATCGTTTGCTGTGATTTTTTCAGATTGCAGGACTCAGAGATAGCTCAGTATTTGAAGATGAGATTTACAATTATGCTTTAAAAATACTGCAGCACTTGAAAAATCCATTAAAAAAAGTCATATTTGTATTAAAATTCATACTTCAGAGGAGAACACATGATTTTAAAGTCCAAATGACCCGCCAACATCCTTTAAAACCATGTTTACTATGCTGAGAAGAAAGTATGAACTCTCAGTTTAAACAATTATAATATCCATCCTGAGGAGCTGGCAAGGTATAGAATTAATGCAAATTCCTTATTTGAACATGAACAACATATACAATAAAAACAGAAATGGTGAATGCGCTCTAGTATCTGAGTGAGACGGGTTTGGTTTCTTTTCAGTCAGATCCAGGTTAACTCCTAGGCGTGACAAGTCCGGTGTGAACTGCTGACCCGAGTGCACGTCCTGCACATTGGTTGACCCTGGGTAGCCACCTTGCCCTGGGAGGGATAGCGCAGCTGGTGTGGGGGTTGTGCCAAGGCAGCAGTACCATGCTGGCCAGGCTATGGCTTTGCTGGTGGGACTGGTGCCACCTGCAGAGTGAGGTTCTGTCATGGGGAACAGGCATTGTGGAAAAAGTTTGTCAGAGCCTTCTGATGGGATCATGCAGCACAACAAGGATGTTTTCACGGGGAGAGAGGCCTAGGAAAGGGTTGTTGGTGGCTGAGGTCGGTATTGAGCTAGTGGGCAATGAGCTCATGTGGGTCATCTCCATAACAGCCAGCTCCCTGCATCATCCAGTGAGCCTTGTACCCATTCATCAGTCACACACTGATTCCCTCTCCCACCTCTCTGCCAAGGGAGAAGTGGATGTAATGGAGGATCTTCTTTCTGTGTTTCTGATGTGATTATTTATGCAAGTCAAATATGTCATAGAATGGAGGGGAAGTTTGGTGAAGGTTTACATTCTCTGAAGGTATTCAATCCACAGGCTGAGGGCTCTGGACAGATGTGGGTGATTCTTTCTGCAGAGAGCTCATAGGGCTGGTGGAGCAAATCTGTCAAGCGTTTCCTTTGCTGCAGCTTTATACAGTGTTAAATGTGATGAAGATGATAACAATGAAGACCATGAGCTCAATTAGGAATTCCATGGGAAGCTGGTGCCAGGCCCAATGCCAGGTTCGATATACCTTTGTCACTGAAGAGATGCATTGCAGCAGTAAATGAAGTTTTCTAAGCATGAATGCTGCGTGTTTGCATATTTCAAATGACTAAAGTCCAGCTGAGAAGTGACATAGCCATGAATAACGGAGACAAGGTCATCACCTGCCAGGGTGGCACAAAGCCTTCTAACCAATGGAAAAGAAGTATTTCTTGCAGAGGTTGCTATGGGAAAACTTCAGTAGTAAATCCAAGAGCACTCCTAAATTATGAAACCAACACATCAGTTGTGGAAATGCACCATCGTGCCAGGCATAGCGCACTCAAGTGACAAGCTTTTAAAGATGTTTTCCTGTTTCCCATCTGTCTTACCTCTGTTTTGCTTGGATTTAACCAGTTGCCTTTCTTTCACTGCCATGTTGGTGGTAGCAGTATTTGTATATACACAGAAATTTAGGTGTAGCTGTATTTCACCTGCCTGTTTCTGGCAACTCAGTCCATGCCATATCACCCGGCAGCTTCATGTAGACACAGGGAGACACCACAAAGAATACAGATCAGGATTCCACAGGAGAGAGGAGTGTAGTGCTGGAGATAACACTTCTTCACAAGTCACGAATTGTGTACCAGCAGGAGTGACTCAAAATAATTTTAGTACATTACCCTGGACTTCTGCCACCCATCAGGCGAGACAGCAATATCTCATGGTTAATGCTGAAGTCAAGGAGGATGAGGATGGATGTCTGCCCTCTCTCCACTGACAGGAGGTCATCATCCATCAAATGCCACTCGAATAGCTCCAGTTCCACATCCTGGCTTGAATCCAGACCATGACAGATCTAAAAGATTCACTTCTAGTAGGATAAGTTCAAGCTGGCCTTTGACTAGAAGCCATAGGAACTTTCTTGGTAATTGGGAACCCTCCGGGATATTGGTTAGGAAGAACAGAAGTCTGCAGGGCAGACTTCCTCAAGGCTGGGTGACAATTAATTCTTGACATGTTGGTAATTCCCCAGCTGGTGTTCCCCATCTTCCCTCCTTCAAGACTTCAGCCTTCTGGGTTGGGCTCTGGAAAAATCCAGATGGGCAGATGGCAGCATGAGGAAGCCAGACAAGCATGGCCGGGTTAAATCCAGGACAACTGGATACTGGAACAGAGTGACTTCTAAGGTGCAGCCACTGCAGCCAGAAGCCCTGTCCTGTCAACACACTGGTGAACACTTGTTCCTCTCATCAGATGCGTGGTAGCACTTTCTAGGATTTTAAAATGAAGATAACTTTGGCCATATGTAAAAGAATGCCTTTGCTTTTTCACAGGATGGAGAGGAGGGAAGGGGAAGTATTTACAGAAGATAAAACTATTTGGTCTTTGGATTCTGTAATGAAGCTGAGGTGAGTTCCACTAATGGGCCAGTGACAGGCCCTTCTTGTTAATCAAGTTGTAGGAAAGGACTGTGGGAGGGGACAGCATTCCACCCATTCATCAGAAGGATTTCTCCTGCAATGAATGAAAACCAGGTGTCCGCTGTGACACTTGCAGCAGATGCGTGTGCTGATGCTGGCGATGGCAACGCACAGGGGCGTTCCTGGCCCCGGGGTAACTGTGTGGGTGCCCCATCCTCAGGCCGCTGCTGCAGGGCAGAGGTGAGGAGTGCTGCCTTGCACCACATGACCCTTGCCAGCAGGACTCACTTGTCTACTGTGCTTTGCCCCAACTTGCAGCACGCTCAGCCGTTCTGGCTGTGCTTGGTCGCTGGGGAGGCTGAGTGAGGCCAGAGCTGTCATGCCTCTGTGCAGATCAGAGTGTGTGCTGAAGTGCCTTGAGAAGAGAATTACAGGAAAGAGAAAGTCTATTAGCTGCCTCAAGTTAGTTCCTTATCATTATTTACATCTATGTGTGAGATTTCTTTTGGCCCCTTGGTTACTTCTGGATGTCAGTACTGTAATGGAGGTCCATGGAGCTGGTTACTGTGTACCATCATGTCAGGACCAGACACAGTTGGCACTGAAAGAAAACAAACATGAATAGCTTCAATATGCAAGAACTTTTTCCTTCCTGCCTTGTAGATTAATGCCAAAGCCTTTAAGTCTTTATGTTTGAATAGTTTTTCTGCAGCTACATGTTAATTACATGTTTATATTCTTAGAAATATGGATTTACATTTACCTGTGTTTCAAGATGATTAGTGGGCACTAAGCAACTGATTTCACTTGCAGCCAATCCTGTGCCATTAACAGTGAAAAACGGCAGGCATTGTTGTTTCAAATCTCGTTTGGTTTGGCAAGGTTATGATGGTAAAAAATAACAGCTAAATCATATTCCTTGAATATACAGGTTTTTCACCCTCAGGCATCTTTATCAGCACAGTTTTGATTAATAGCTGTACACTGACTGGCATGTTTTTATTGCTATTAGAGAAAATTTAATAGGTTGTTCACTGTTTTTCTCCAAAAGGTGAATTTTAGACAATTAAAGCAGAATTACCTAGTGTTTACTCTTAAAGGAAGTCAGTCCGTGCTGATGACCCCAGTATTGGACTCACAATCTGAAGAATTATTTGAAAAGATCTGTAAGCTATTTCCAAATTACAGTACTATGTTTATTTTTATTTAACAAACAAAAATTCCAGAAAAGTATGTTTGCCTCACCACAAACAGGTCAGAGTTCACAATAAGCATACGTGTAATCAAGGTAAACTAGCATTAGTCGGCAGAGGAGGTGGTCAGATGTTTAATCTGAAACTGAATGAAACATGCAGTTTTCTGTAGAACAAAGAGAGTCATGAATTTTTGCTGCTTTTAACGAACTGTTTCAATTTGGTGAAAAAGGAAAAAAAAACTGTTTCATTTCAATATTTCTAAAAATTTCAACATGTTGTTCAATGAAATACTTTGATTTCACAACTAAAAATATTGTTTAATTTTCAAAATTGCTTACAGTTTATTTAAAAAAAATTGAAGAGATAAAATATAAATTAAACTATGGCTTTTTTGAGTGAATAAAATGTTTTGCTGAAATAATGTCATAATTTGCCTTTTTTTGCTAGTGCTTTTTTTTTTTCTTCTTTTTTTTTAACAGAGAAAAACTTCTGGAAACTTATTTCGAGTCAAAGTAACTAAAGATTACATATTATCTTTTGATTTGGCTTTGATTTGATTTGGCTACTTACACCCACTCGAACAAATCTTGAAGGAATAAATGTCAGTTTCAAGTTTCCCAATTCCCAGAAACAGAATGTCCTGATTGCTGGATTTTGTTAGGAGAGTCAATGGGATGGTGGCGACTTCACTTCGTCTGGGGTCAGGAACTTTGGAGTTTAGTCTTGCTACGATGAAAGTCAATGAAAAAATGTGTGTGCAGGATCTGGCCCTTTTGTAACTAATCCCGTGCATCAGAAGTTCTGCACACCGAGGTGCATTACAGGTCTTGTTGCTGATAAATCTATGGTATAATAAAATTACCTTGACCCTGTAGTAGGTGCACTTCTTTGCTATCGTTAACTCTTTTAAGGTCCTTGCAATCCTGCTCAGTGCTGTAGATATCACACTTTGTCACCTAAGGATTTTTTTTGGTAATCTTTGCTTTAACAAGAGCCAAAGGTTGTTGTGAGTGAAGACGAGGATGGGGGTGGGGAGGTCTTTAATCAGCAAGTGATCTGAGAATAAAGAAAGGTTACCTGTTTGTTTGTCAACAGGATGAAGTAAATAAGAGTTAAAAAAATCTGAGACACCAGTCAAAGGCAATCAAATATGTATTTAATTAAAGCAAACATAAAAATTAAAGTTACATGTTGAATCAATAAACAGCACTTTTTTCTACATGCATTTTGAACAAGACAGATCAGAATCTTGCATGATGAAGACATAATGTGTCATAATAATTAGGAACACAGACAAAAGAACAGCTAATCAACATGCAAATTTATGCAGTTCTGGCGATTCAGATGAGGCAGATTTCTACCTCTTTTTTTGCTTGATTCATCTTCATTGCTAATCATCTGAAGGCTGCCAAATGTTCACTGACACTAATGTATTATAGGTCAAGAGAGGCAGGTCTTCACCTATTACCCCCACAAACAATATGCTTTCCTTCCCTGTTTCCTCTTCAGGATTTTCAGCAATTACTGCCAGATGCAATCAGACTCCTTGAATAGGAGCAACTGGGGCTTGTTTGTGGCTTGGATTCATTAGAATCAGGAGGATGAAGAAAGGAATAAATTACTTAATTGCACAAAAAAGTTGCAGCCAAAGTGATGGTGAGAGAAGCTGATTGTGTAGTTGCGTATTAGGCCACTCTTGGAATGGAGGATCTTAGAATAGCTGGTAGTTTGGCCTTCCTGATTCAGACAGATTTGGGTGTCCTCCAAAACAGATGGCTCCACACACCATCTATTCTTCTCTTTGTCAGGTTTTACCATTTATTTGATCTTGTTCATCTATGATGCTAGTTGTATTAGATGTAACACAAATATGCATTCAGATCATATCCATTTAGTCTTGCATCCCAACTTTTATTCTTTTAGCCTTGTTTGATGAGATGATCAAGTTGAACAAAGCCGTTGTTGTCCTGTTCCCGCACAACATCCATACATAAAACACCAAACCCCGTGACTAAAGCCTTGCACAGACAAATAATCCTCCTGTATCACAGGTTTTAAAGGTTTATTTCTCCCTGTTTTACCAAGCGGTCCCCAGTTCTGACAAATGATAACAAGGCACAACAAATAGTTAATTTTTATTTGATCCCGTAGAAGCAAACATTTGCATATGCCCAAGCAAAATTGCCCCCCTCCCATCCTTATGCTGAGACCCCTGTTCAGATATTCTCTTCAGGTTCCAGGCCATGTGTTATGCTTGTGGGTGGTCTTAAGATCTTAAAGAAAAGCTTTGCTCTGTGAAGTCACGCAGCACTGTATGCAATTAAGAGGCTTTTTTTTTTTTTTTCCCCCCAAAACCTCTCTATGTTTCCTAATTTCGTTGTTGTCGCAAATGATCAACACTTTGTGTAAGAGTTGCCTTTCAGGTAAGGGCTAGCATTAACTTTATAAAAATGAGATGTGTGGTTAGGGACTCACTTTCTAGGTGTCCTGCTGAGCACGTTGCTGTGCCACAGTACTGCTCACTCGCAGGGGCTGGAGCGGGGTCACACGTACCTTCTGATCACTGGGTCTGAAGTGTGTGCTGCTGTCTGTGTATTTATGAGAGGGCCTTGGCAGCTGCTATAGGTCCTTAATCTGGGGGAGGTGGGGTACTCCTTGTTTGCCTGATTATTGTGGGGATCTACGGTAAGAGAGGGGCAAGTCTTTATGTAATCTTTATGTGGTCCTGGATTACAATGAATTTTTAGGGTCTGTATTCATTTATCTTTTGGCCCAACATCTGTTGCAGCCTGACAGATGCCCAGGAATGCTGCTTTACTCTGCAATCGTGTTTAGGTCTTGAGTGCACAATGCAGGCTTTTTGGGTACCTTTGAAGCCAAAATTGGAGTTTGTAAAGGGCCTTAACTTTTTTCTGAAGTAAAACAATACACCCATGGGAATGGCAGTGCAGTTGCAATGCTGGAGGAAGAGCTCAAGCTCACAGTTTCCAGGGAGGCAAGCTGGAGATCCACCTCTTGACAAGGCTGGCAGCTAACAACTATTTGCATTAACCCCTTGAGGGCAGCAATTCCAAAAAAAGCCCTGAGATACCTCCCTTAGTCTTTTTTAGAGACCATGTATTGATACGAATTCATGAAGAAGGTGTGCTCTTCATATGACAACGTTTGGGACTGAAGCTGATGGAATTTTTTGGCTGTTTCACAGCCGCCAGTGTCCATCTTGTCCTTCTTGTCCTCCCGCTAACCCCTTCACTAACTTCCCGCTAACCCATGGCCTACTGTAGCTTTGGTCTCAAGGTTTCCTCACTCCTCTTCGAGGGTGAGAGGGGAAGGAGCATCATGGTCCTGGGGAGAAGTGAGGTCCATCTGATGGCTTCCCTTGCCCTGGGCAGAGCAAATCATGTACCAGAATCATTTTCCCTTCCTGTCAGTGATGACAGAAGAGGACTAGATATGCTGGAAAAGCAGAAGTTACACCCTGCTCTGTGCACTCTTTCATTCCCATGAGCAAGTGTGGTTTTTATTTGGGGCGCTTCACAGGGCACCAGTGAATGCATTTTATTGCAAGTTTCGGAGGCTTAATTTTACTACTGTGTCACTAGGGGGAGATTTTTGAAGGCACAAATGCATTTAAGTGCTTACTCTCTTTTGAAAGTCATCAGGAGTTACACATCTAAATGGCTTTTGTGTGTGAGGGAAATATTCACTGTGAAATGGGGAGAGCCCACATATCTGTTGCAAGTGATAAAGAAAACCAATGGGTGAGGCTACACTGAACTGTTTTTTTGTGGTTTTTTTTTGCTGGCCTTTTTGTTTTGAATTGCCCTCACATCCTTCATTTCTCACAGGATGGGATTTGGTTTGTTACAAAGCATTGCGATACCTCATCTCCTCAGTCGAAATCCTCCTAGATAGTTTTGTGATAAGAAGACTGAGAAAATCCACACAAGGAACTTGTCTTTGTACAGACGATACCTGGCTGCTTTTCCGTCTAAAGTTAAAGAGATTCAAGAGCTGATGATGTCTTACAAAGGCTCACTCTATTTGAGGGTCCCCTCAGAAAGGCGGGGGGAGCATTGCTTTGACAGGCTTTAAAGTCTATGTAATCTCTTGCAGAATGGCCTTTGCTTTCACAGCTCCTCAAGTTGCACCATGTCCTGATTTCTACACTTGTATTTGTCACTGAAACATTGCCCGAGCTTGGGTGAACAGTGTTCAATCTGAGTGAGAGCTGCTCACTTTGGGTGTTTACCACTTTTTATTCTGTTTTGAAAGTATCCCAATGCACAGAATATTGTTGATAGCATCTGAGTGAGTGACTAAATTGTTCTGAATGGAAACATGAGGGAAGGTGAAGGATGCAAATAAATACTCCTGTCTGCCTGGAAGTACAAAAGCACTGGCAAAGCTTTAGGCAAATAAAAGGCTATTTGCACCAACATTGGTGAAAAGGCTATGGGCACAGTTGAAACAAAAAGGCTTCAGCAGTGTGCATGTTTGTGAATGATGCTTTAACTAGGTTTAAATACCTATACTGGGCACTTGTGGCCATAAGTATCTGAATTTGCTACTAGCAGGATTCTTTAAACACTGGTGTTCCCTATCAGAGCAAGGCATAGTCTTAGGAAATGGACCTTTCTGTGTAACTGTCATGTCTATGGGCAGACCACCATCCTTTGTATGTGTGCAAAATGGAGGTTAAAAAGGTTTCTGTCCTTTTGTGCCAGGAGTGGCCATACGTCACCTTGCTGGTCTCTGAAGGCTCTTGAGGAACTTCTGCCGATTGGTGAACTCATTCGTTCTGACAGTCTATTACCTCCTTTGTTTTGACATATTTTCACTCTCCCCATTAATGTTTCCTGTTTTCATGAATCTCCCCCTTCTGCTGCATTTTCCTGTGTGTGTTTTTTGTCTCCCAGATGTTGTACGCCTGGCTATTTCAGTAACTCTTTGTGTACTACAGAATTGAAAAAAAAAGGCAAGTGGAAAAACCCCACATTGGAATGATAGCATATTTTCCATGCACATGTCACACGTCACAGGTTGGCTGAAACACATTCAACTGATACCTTAAACATCTACCTAAAACACTGCAATACAAAGTGCTTAATTATTGTATCCATTCAGTGTATGAGTTGGCATCTGCTGTTTCAAAAAGCAAGAGACCCTTTTAAAATAGCAATGACAGAATTGATATTTGTTCAGCGCTTGAACCTGTTTAGGCACAGATTTGTTTGATATAGGCAGTTTAGGAATTCTTGGAAAAACATGATATACTTATTAAATGGCCAAAATAAATAGGTGTAGGGCAGGATATTTGAAGATGCACGCAGTAGCTCTTATTCTAACTTCCTGATGTTTGGTACTTCTGAAAGTCAGGCTATCTATTTAGGTGCCTAAATGTGTATGCCTACACTTGAAAATATCAGCCTGCAGAGTAAAGCTCAGCCATGCCTACTCTTTGCTTACCAAGGTAATTATATCTATATCCAAGCAGAGTTACCAGGGTCGGGTTATTTTCCCATATGGCACAGCTTATATGCAGTATATCCTTGCACTAGTATGTAGTGATTGCTGTGGTAGCTGAGGTGGGATGATTTCCTTAGTTTTATGTACCTGTATTGCCTGTCTTTGACAGCTTGTTGCTGAAAACTCTACAGCAGTAAATACAGAGAAACCTGGGTCCTAAGCTCCAAAGTTTTGCCAATTTACCTCTGAGATTTAGTTGCCTTAAATATGTGTCAAGTCAGATTTCATATTGGAAAGGGATAACTAGTGTAAAGACCAGGTTATTTGGAATGGACAGCAACTATCTTTGTCATGGTTCTGTCAGCCTTCACCTCAATTCTGCAAATGAACATTTTCTAAGTAAATGTCCTTGAAGCATGTTTCTTCCCCCAGTTCACTTGCTTCATGCGTGGAGGTCACTAACTGTAGAGTCTACAAGTACACCTGGGAAGATTTTCACCAGTTCTCAATGGTTGTGATAACCTGTTAACCAGTAGACACATCCTTGGAAAATGTCTGTGGTGCATACTCTACTGTTCGTCTTCAAAAGACCCATGGTGTGAAAAATATTCTGTGTTTGAACAAGCTGACCACATGTGCATGTTGAGTCCACTGCTTCTGGAATGCACTATCAGGCTCCTGACCTGGCTGCAGACTGATAAGTCTTGTTCTTGCCTTTTGATGAATTCAGATTTAGTTCTGTCACATAAGAGCTCTGCTAGTTTTCTTTCCTTAGCTCTGCTACTTTTCAGTGCATATACTCCTGTTTGGAGAAACTGCCACTGGCCTAACCTCTCTGCCACTGGCCTAACCTCTCTGCCACTTCAGCAGCTTGGTAATGTCCTCAACCAAAGATGGGCATAAACAACCCCTGAGAAAAACTTTACACAAGACAAGGCCCCAGAATTTCTTCTTACTCCTCTTCTTCTGAGGTCACTACCTGAGCTGCCCAGGATGCTGAGGATCAGAGGAATTCAATCTATAAATGCAATTAAATTATTCAGAACAAAAACTTTCCCGTCACATGTGTTGTTGATCGATGGTGGCACTCAGTCCTTTGCCCATGGAGCGTGCTAGAGCAAGACCCCCCAAGGTGTGATACACTGGTAACTTGTGACATGCAAGGCACTTCAGAGTGGCAAGCAGTGTGCCAAGCACAGAAGTGGAACACTTGGCAAAGAGGATTTCAAAGCTCTTGATTTAAAACCATGTGTCGCACATGGTTTTGGAGAATAATGACAGTCTCCCAAGATCTCTTGTTGCTTTTTGTATTTTGAAAATGCCACCTGACACTGTCAAGTGATTGGGGTGCTATCATGCAGTCACCTGATTCCTTTACCAGACGGGCTTGTTGGATGAGTTAGGAAGTCCAGGATTTTGGACCCTTGATGGCAGCAAAGTCGTCTTCTCTTTAAATGTGTGTATAACATGTTTTCTATGCCCTCGTAAAAGACAACGGTACCTGGGATTTCTTTCAGATCCAGATGGAAAGCTTTTGTTAAAGGGAGTGGTAATGAGGCTTAGTAAGATTTGTTTTTTGTTAAGAAAAGATCATCTGGCGCTTGCTTTTGGAGCTGGTTGCTCATGAAGGTTTCTAATTCAGGGTCTTAATTTTTGTAAAGAGTGAATTACAAGAAGTCAGAAGAATGATGCGAAGAGCATTTAATAAAGCACATTCACAAAGAAGTGGTGTAACTACATTAATTAGGCAAGTCTTGCGTAAAGATTCAATGTAATTATATATTTGAGACAGTTAATTAGGGAGCTACTTGGAAATTTCAGTGAATATTAAGGTAATTATACATAAATACTATAACCATTAAGACTGCACCCATAATGAAAGCAATAACTAATTACATAAATAACAGCATACTTATGTTTTTACATTACCAATACCTAACAATACTTCCTCTCTTTCCCTGCTCTCTTTGCCATGCAAATGACAAAACTTCAATTTTTAATTCAGATAGTCTTGCAAATTGTTGAGGAAACAATGAACTTTCCTCTTGTTCTCTTTCTCTAGAGAAGAGTGTGTAACAGGAGCTATGCACACCTACCAGGAAGACAGTCAAACATACTGCACATCTACAAGTTACATGCCGAGTTTTCAGTGGCTGCCCTTGGATTTCACACGGGCCCAGGTCTGAGAAATTTTATAAAGAAATTGTATAGCTGTAAAGGTAGTGGTTTAGACTTTTTAGGCAGCTTTGAGTGAATCAGTACTGAGAGTTAGATGAATGGCTGTTGTAGAAACCGGGCCCCGTATTTCATAGTGTTGGGCTCATGGTCAACTACCAAATGCCTGTATTTCTTTACCATTTGGTTCTTTCAGGGTTTGGGGTATCTGCCTGTGGTCAGCTTCATGTTCACCTAAATCCACTAGCTTCCATTATGTAGCAACACTTAATGTGCTGTGCACATTGCTATCCTTTTTCCAAGCTACCTCAACAAGACTCTAACTCAGGGTCCCTAAACCCTTAAAAATTACTATGCTGAGAACTCTATATAAGGTGCAGCCTTACTGACTAAGCTGAAATACGAAATTGTTACTCCCAACCATAGTTGCTGAAACAATATTAGTTTCTAACAACTCTCATCTAAGGATCTAAAAGAGTCTCAGACTGAGTCCGTGATTTTGTGAACTATCATGATGGAGACTACAGGTGAGGAAACTGAGGCACAAAGAGCTTGAGTGACTTGTCCA
This sequence comes from Cephalopterus ornatus, assembly GCA_013396775.1. Taxonomy (NCBI): domain Eukaryota; kingdom Metazoa; phylum Chordata; class Aves; order Passeriformes; family Cotingidae; genus Cephalopterus; species Cephalopterus ornatus. The sequence continues at coordinate 108,670 of VZRE01003129.1, read as the reverse complement.
GTCTCATGAAGAACATCCAGAGTCCTACTGTAAGTCTCTCTCTGCTCTGTTTTAGTCAAAGTCATCCTCTCTCCCGCCAGAGGGAGTGCATGGTAGTGCATGGTAATGCATGGTTTGGGGTCTAATGACAGGATGCTTTCTCTCTTTGTTAATCTTGTCTGAATAATTAAATTGACCTGGTGAGACACTGGAGTTCACAAAGGAATGTAATTTTTAGCCAGTTGTCCATATTATTATACTTCCATTGACATCATGACTAGTTGTCTGAAAGGGCCCACAGCAGCATGGGCTCTGTGGATGTTTGTAATGTCCTTCAGAACAAGGTCATAACTAGAGCGGGGCTGGCACCTGGGATTTCTCATGATGTACAAAAGAAACAATGAGGGCAATTCTTTCCTTGTTAAGTCTCCTTTCCATTAAGATATTTACACTAAGGTATAAATGCTGAGGCAAAGTTAAAGATGATTTAGGATGACATAGTAAATTCTGCTATATTCTCATTGCAGACTTCAGGGCAAGAAGCTGAATGTAACTGAACCATATTTTCTTAGCTCAACAACAGTGACCAATGATACTTCCTGCCATAAACTTCAGAACATGTCAAAGGCTGGTGGGACCTTTCAAATTATTTTGATTCTAGATAAATAGTATCATAATTTTGAGATGGCAAATCCATTGAATCTCTATAAATGATCTTACTGTAAAGGGTTTACATTATGGCTCATGTTTCAAGGCAGATCAGTTCTTTTATTTTTTTTTGTACTAATGTCACTAACTTTTTAAGCTCTTCATTTCTAGCAGAATGAGATTAGGGAGAGTTGACCTTTGTTGGCATTATAATACATGGACACTGAACTTTGTGTAGATCTGTTGGAAGAAAGATTAATTAGCAAACACTATAGCAGTAGATTGCCTACCAAAGATAAATTGCGTCAGATTGCTGTGATACCTTTCTCTGAGTTTGTGACCAAGAGAAATATAGTTGCTCTAATTCATCAAGATTTCTGTAAAATGTTTAACACAGTGGTATGTGAAAGAAAATAATTTGGGCTGGAGAAGATACTGCACAATAAATATAAAGAAATTACTATGGAAATGTTGCTGAGAACTGAGCTGAAAAGACTGCCAAGGGAAGAGAACAGTAAGTAGCAAAGTCTATCAATTATATTATTTTGACCTATCTGAACATTTATATTTGTAGCCACAGCAGAAAATCTGTGCAACTACGAAGTCTGTAAAGGACAGAAAACTAAGAGGCCTTGACAGTTCAGAGAAGGACTGACCCTGACAATGGGAGAAATGGAAAACGGATAAAATTAAGTACTAATAAACCACAAGGTCATGCAGATGTTTTTTTTGCTTTGAGCAGGAGGCTCATCAGCTGGAAGTAACAGAGAAGTGTTTTGCTGAATCTCACAGTGATTGACAAATGCTTGCACTCTGCAATAGCAGGGAAGGGAAGTATTCCCTGAGATGTTCCCCTGGGTGTTGCATCAGGGGAAGCATATCCAGGAAACATGTGGGATTCCTGACTACTTTTGTACAAGACACTGGGGACAGCCAGAAAAAGACAGAGTATAGAAAAAGGGATATTAAATTGAGATAGGAAATGGGGAATAAAAAACTGTGTCCTTAGTTTAGCAAAACTGAAAACGAGTAGTGGTATACTGCTCACTATGAATATATCATCAGAGTAAGTGGTGAGAGAGAACTGGTTAGATTAGGGGTGTATTGAATGCCATAGGAACAATTGATAGTAGCCAACTGAGTAAATGTTCTTTGGAAAAGGGATAAAGGTTTTAATAATGTGAAGTTTTGGAGCAGCTTTCCATTAGGAGTCACAGGGGCAAGAAAACTATGTGGTTTCAAGAAAAAACTGAGAAATTTATCAATGAGATTGTGATGTTGTGATATCAATGAGATATGATATGTCAGACGAAGCGGGGGATGACCTGGGAGGACTCTTCCAGTCCTATTTCCCATGTAAAACTATTCAACAGAGCCCCTGGTCTCCAGAGTATTTTCTTCTGTAAAAAGACTTCAATAGCAAGCAGGGAAAATGGCCTTTCCTTTGGATTCTTTGTTTGCCCTTATCTATACAGGAGACATAGATCCGATCAAAGTGCCAATGAATCTTGTGGTAGGTTGGATGCAGATCTCTATTATCTGTATGACAATACCTTTCAGAGGTCCTGCTCATTACTGGGGCCCAGCTACTTTCCACGACTTGACTTTTATGATCCCAGTTCATCTCTTAGTTAAATCCATCTGAAGCTGTTTCCTTGATAGCCCCTTTAATATTTTACAGGTTTCTTACAGTTCTTGTATTCTTGTAATTCTGAGGTCCTTCAAAGCCAGCCAAACAATCTTCTACCTTTCACAGAGCCATCGTCTAGCCAAACTCATGAGTAGATCACTAATTCTCTGAGATAAGATCAATAGCCAGGCACCCTCTGCTATCCTAAAAAGATCTGGCAACTCACTCTAGTCATAGCAACTGAAAGAGCTGTTAATAATGGATGACGACTGACAAAACTCATAGGTGTGAAAGGAGATTTACCAGAAGCATGGTGTTCATGCATACTGCTCATTGATTGACAGCCCCAACAGGTTAGAGGTTACCCATGGGATACAGTCTTGATGGCCTAGGATGAAATGTTCCTTCTGACCCTTCTGTAAGCTAGTGATACAAAGCACTGGCTAACATATCATTAACTTGCGACACCATGATGATGGGATTAAGACCCAGAGGGCTTTATCTCTACCTTATTAATGGCAATTAAAAGCTGCGTGACAGTTTTAAAACTTGTTGATGTAAAGAAAGTTAGTGCCTGTCTTAGAGTGGCACAGTAAATAATTGTCTGGTTGCTTTGCTTTTCGTAATCTGTCCATGCAGCTGTATATTATCATTATTTTGCTGCAAATACAGCTTTTCGATTTATCAACAAAAGAGCAGGTAAGGCTCTAGGTAAATAATGATGAAGGACACTTCCAGGTTGGATATTTTCCCATTTAGACTGATGAGCATGCAAGAAGCAGAGGATTTTCAAAACTACGGGCAATATCTGTTAGACTTGTTATTCAAAGCCTAATTGCCCTCCAAAAAATTTAAGCCCAATTTTATATACTGCAAACTTCACCTGGCTAATTCATAGGGTAGATATTAAAAATTGTCTCCACCCTTCTTTATATGGAAAAGGATATTTATTCTTTCTTGTGTATTAGCCATTGGTGGAACTGTACTGGTTTCATGGCAAGAAGTTTCATAGCTCTTCTTCTGCATATTCAAGGAAATATGACTACTGACAGAGCAACAGTATGAGTGCTGTGAACTAGAAGTAGTTCTGTTATGTTCTTCTTCTGGCTAAAATCCCAATCTACATTGGAAAGAAAGGATTAAACTCAATTATATGCTCTATGTGTAAAGTCCTAGTCTCAAGTATTTAGTGGCTGTTCCTGCACTCCTAGATATCCTGATTATTTAACTACTCTATGACATCTCACTTTCTGGGCAATATTTCTGAACCACCTTCCTCACTCCTGTTGTTCTGTCCAAATGTGCATTAGGTGCTGTTTCATGAGAACTGTCTGTCCTGGTGTTGGGGGACCTTGCATGCTGTGAATCTTTCTTGATCTTTTGGGAAGCACAGTCGGGTTTTTGCTCCCAAGAGCTAATCTCAACTCTATGGAGTGACAGAGTGGAGCAAAAAAGTCATCTGTGCAGCCACCAAAGAGCCTTGTCCCTGCTTGCTCCCCAGCAAACAAGGGGCAAAGGCTAGGTCTACCTTCCTCTGTATTAAGTTTTTGCCTCGGTCTTTGCCCCAGGGTTAGAGAAGCTGGAAAACCTCCATGTATATATATTGCTCTTGGTTGCTTTTCAGCTAAAGAGTCTTAGCATTTGCCACTGCTCTTATTGCAGAGGTGTCAGCAGCTGTGGCAGGCTGCAGTGGCCTGTGCCTGGTTGGGCCACTCTGACTGTGCTGAATCGACTTCAGGACTCCCACTGGATGCTTTCTTCTCCCAGCTCCCCAGAAGCTGTGGGACTGGAAGACAGTGCCTGTCATTTTAACCTCTTGCCACTCCAAGGCAGAGATTGCCTTACACTTGTAGTTTATACAGCCCCAAGCACAATGTCAGCATTGCACATTAATTAATAATAGTGGCTTATATTGTTAATCACTTAATTATAAATTATGTCTGCTGGTTATGCCTGCCATCACATATTACTTTGTAGTTACATAGATATACACATAGTGTATCTGGGCTTTTGTAAATCAGCTTGTAGTTGTTCAAGGCTATGCCAGCACATAAATCCAATGTAAACTGCTAATCATTTTAAAATGAAGACAAAGCAATCTGAGTTTTAAATCCATAATGCAAGAGAATTACACTGCATGTGTCTGAAATTTAGGAGGAGAACTTGCTTTGCAGACGTTTCAATTGTAAGCAAAATTCTGACGTTACGCGCATTACATGGTATTTTACTGAAATCACACTCAGTGGCAGATTTGCATAAATGAATGTATTGTATTTTTTATAACTGTGAAAGCTTTAATTACGTAAACTCTAATTAGGCTTGCATTTTTTAGAAAACACAAGATATTAGCTTATTTTGTAGTTGGCTCAACTTTAGTGTTTTCCCACATTTGTAACTCATACGCAACAATATACTATAAAAACACAGGGAAAACACAGAGATGAAGGCATTCCTGGAATTTCTGGAGCTGATTGGTTGCTTCTCCTCTTGGTATATTTAAGCATTGAATTTTTCTTGAATGCTGCCCTAGGGCCGAAATCATACCTAATGAAAATTTGCTGCAGCTAGACTTAGTAGTGTTACATCAAGGATCCACCAAAATGAGTATATTTTAATAATTTCTGGGAATAAAGGTGTTGTGTGAAAGGGAGTTATTGATGATGCTGTTTTACAGTGGAATTTATTTGGTGTTTTTGCAACTCCTGCAGACTTCTACAAATTTTTTTTTTTACAGTGAGATAACAGTACTGTCTGAGTACCTGGCAACAAAGATTAAGGCACATACACAGATCTTAAAAAGTTTATCCCCGTAGGATTCTCACTTGCCACCTAGTGAGTCAATGTAATACCTTTCATTAAGTGGGAAAAATAGATAAATAAAACTACCATTAATCATTACTACCCCTTTGGTCTAAACTATGAAAGAAATGCTAATGCACCTTGTGCTGATTCTGCTGAATTTTCTCATTTTCTTCCATATCAACACACCTTTTGTGTCTGCGTTGGGTTGTCTAGATTTTGCCCTTTCCTCTGTCATAAAGTTGTGACAATTATCTGTGTGTTAGTCATTGTGCAGCCAGGTTGCTGTAACATACTCAAACAAACGCTACTTTACAGAGGCCATTGAGAAGCCAGTGCTGGAACAGAGCATCCTGCTCAGCCTTCACTGAGGGCATGCCACTGAGAGCATGCTGCACCTCTTCTGTCTGCTGTTAAGGCAGGTCTACACGCTGTTGATGTGCTAGTTGTGGTGTGTAGCCTCCCAGATGCTCAGGAGTTCTGCTTTTCTAAGTGAGAGGGAGGTGAGGATGCCTCACCTCTTGAAGGATTGTGTTGAGAGAAATTGTATAAATCTTCCGGTTTTATTCTGGGTGCTGCTTTCCAATGTTTCTGTCAGGTGGAGCCAAACAGCACCACAGCCCTTAAGTTGCTGGAACTGAAAAAAAAAGACTTTATATTTCACCCATTATTATTACTGAGGGTTTCAACTATATTTTGTCAGGAGGAATGGAAAAAAGGCAAAGGAGCATCATAGGTATTTTCCTATTTTCTCCTCCTTTACTCTTTTTAATCCTTGAACGACTTACAGCAGAAAGACTTGAGTAATTCTAAAAATGAAGACATGTATACAGCATCTACAGGTTACATTTCTTGTTTTCTTCTCCAACCTCAAAGCTCCCCTCTTATAATGCTGTCTGTGCCTTTTGTGTAACTTATCAGAGCACTCTGGGAGACATTCTTCTTTTCAGTGCAAGGCTGGTGGGGATATATCATAGTTTGTGGTATGTTACTGCATTTGTGCTAAGTAATACCAACTGGAGTGGTGGACAGGACGTTATTAAAAGTGCCTTTCTTCTTTCTTTACACATCATAATATTGTCCTAAACATGTTATTTTGAATACATGCACATACCTGAGATTGCAAGGTATCACTCAAACTTCTGTGCCAGGGCAGATCTGTGAGTGGATTCAGGGATGTCAGTCCTGCTTAGAGCAAACAGTCTTTAGAGGGGCTCTGAATTCAGAAACCTCTCTGTCCCATTTCCAGCCAGCTGCATCATATCTCTGGAAATTCTGCAGGCTGTGAGTGTGTGTATACCTCCTTGTGTGTGTGGGGCTAGCAGCTGGATAAAGCTCCTGACATGTTCCCGTGTAGAACCAGATGTGTCCATGCTTGAGCTGTGATGAGTCTGGCCTTCAGCTGGTGTAGGTACAGCTTTGGGAAGATGAACAAGTATACCCATATCCTGTTACTTCATGAGGGCTGTGGTCTTCTAAACTCTTCCTGAGGGACTGTAAATGTAGTTGGATCCTGATTGTTATGATCTGGACAGGAAAAGTTCTTCTCTTCCACAAAGATCAAAACATCAGCAAACTCAAACGAAGTAAGTACCTGTCTATCTTCTAAGTTCTTAGGCCATCACAGCACATGAGTCTTTCTGTGATATCACATAATCACAGAATATGCTGAGTTGGAAGGAACCCACAAGGATCATCGAGTCAAACTCTGGGTCCTGCACAGGACACCCCAAGAGTCACACCAGTACCTGCGAATGCTGTCCAAATACTTCTTGAACTCTGTCAGGCTTGGTGCTGTGACCACTTCCCTGGGAAGCCCGTTCCAGTGCCTAACCATCCTCTGAATGAAGAACCTTTTTCTAATATCCAGCCTAAACCTCCCCTGACACAACTTCAGGCCATTCCCTTGGGTTCTATCACTGGTTACCACAGAGAAAAGATCAGTGTCTGCACCTCCTCTTTCCCTCACAAGGAAGTTGTAGACTGTGATGATATCCTCCTAAAATAAGGTACTAAGCAGCAAAGATAGATGGGGGGGAATGGAATCAGGCCTTATGGTATGTTATTTGATACTGCATATGTTGCTGTTTTCAAACATTTTCAGACAGACATAAGGAAATGGGCAGACCTTTAACTTCAGAATACGTCAAACATGTATGTTTTGAAGAAGTAGAAGTAATATTGACATTCTGTGCTTGGGTGGAATCTCAGTTTTCTTAAAACCAGAAATGAATGCCGAATGGCACCATCATCTTGAAATCTGTATAAGCAAGTGAATTAAAACAGGTTCAGTTCCTAGACCTGCCTCTTAGGCCTCCCAGTAACTTTTGGGTATTACGGTTGCCAACTCTTCTTGCCCTTAAACAGTTTTATATTCTTTGTTGTGTGAAAAGCACCTAGCAAAAGTAGTTATATAACAAGAAAGCATTAAGTGGACCAGGAACCAGTCCACCAAAAGCAGACAGGTTTAGGGAAGACTGAGTTAGTCACTTCCCACTCTTATGAGAAGAATTTTATTTGCAACTGTATGTACAAGAAAAATTAATAAGCTCCAGGAAGGGAAGATTGATCCAGTGTATAAGTCTCAGCCATGGTACTGGGGTGTTTGGTTACAAGTCTTTTATCCCTCGGCACATTTTCTGTACTAGTTTTGGGAAGGTCTTTTGGCCCCACTGCACAGATACGACAACACCGAGTGCCACGATACCAGGTGTCACAACACCTATCTTCAGTGACCTAGTACCCACAGTGGAATTAGCAGCCTGAAGGTAGGTACACAGATTTGTTATAAAATCCATATGGAGCTCAGAAGCTGGCCACTGCAAGATGCTCCGCTCCAGGCATAGACTCTTTAATTGGCACTATTTGTCACCTCTCTGTACCTGGGCTTAGCTCAGTTTCTGACTTTTCTCTCAAGAACCAACAAGAAGACAGCAATAATTTATCTGATACCTTTTTGGTTCATGCATTCATCCAAGACATCTGAGTTCACTTTCCTTTTCTCCTACCTTAATTCCTGCATCTCTTTTCTGTCAGGGTTAGATCCTACACATTAAGCTATTAACTAATCTTAGGCAGGATGAGATGGCAAGTCGAACATGAGTCAGCAGTGCCCTGGCAGCCAGGAGGGCCAACTGTGTTCTGGGGGGCATCAGGCAAAGCATTGCCATCCAGTTGAGGGAGGGGATTGTCCCGCTCTGCTCTGCACTGGGGCGGCCTCACCTTGAATATCGTGAGCAGTTTTGGGCACCATAATATAGGAAAGATATTAAGCTCTTAGAGAGCATCCAAAGGAGGGCAATGAAGACGGTGAAGGGCCTTGAGGGGAAGACGTATGAAGAGCGACTGAGGTCACTTGGACTGTTCAGCCTGGAGAAGACTGAGAGGAGAGCTCACTGCAGTCTACAACTTCCTCGTGAGGGGAAGAGGAGAGGCAGATGCTTCTCTGTGGTGACCAGTGACATGACCCAAGGGAATGACCTGAAGTTGTGTTGGGGGGATTTAGGTTGGATATTAGAAAAAGATTCTTCACCCAGAGAATGGTTGGGCGCTGGAACAGGCTCCCCAGGGAAGTGGTCACAGCACCAAGCCTGGCAGAGTTCAAGAAGTGTTTGGACAATATCTCAGGCACATAGTGTGGCTCTTGGGGGTGGTCCTGTACAGGGCTAAAGGTTGGACTCGATGATCCTTGTGGGTTCCTTCCAACTCAGCATATTCTGTGATTCTGTGATTCTTTGACACTCTTCATTCTTCTTCTTAAAGCAACTCTTGTTGTAAAACTCAGGGTAAATGGAGATAGAAAAAGGATGTAAAAATAGTCCAACAGTAACACAGTAGTTAGCACACCCATCTAGGAAAGGAAGGTTGTGTGGCAAAGACTGGGAAGCAGGTAATAGAAATCCAGTGCTGCCATCACTGCTAGGCATGCCTACCTCCTGTACCATGGAGTATAAGAAGTGGAGAGCAAGATTTGTACGGAAGCCCATTCCTGCAGATGTTCCAAAGGTATAAGAGCAAGATGGTCTTCTGAGACAGATGGAGGTGTGTGTATGCCTGCTAGGGCAAAAGTGCTTGATCACTGTTGAGTGACTGAGTCTTTTCCAGACAGCATTTTCTTGGCATGCACAGATACAAAATTGTAGAAACTGGGGAAAATGTGATGCAATTGATTGATGTGCCAAAAGACTCTTGGGTGTTCTGAGATTATATCTTTGCTATGCAGGCTGCATATAGCTTCCCAAGCCCTGCTGTGGTTCTGCTCCAGAAGCTCTGTGTATTGGAGTTTTCCACCAGTGAAATGCAGATAATGTCCTCATCTCCCCAAGAACTTCAGGTATTATGCCCCATTATCAGATAAATAGCTAACATAAAAAGAACAAAGAAAAGTTAACAGTGTCCCTAAGCCTCAAGCTGCTAGGAAAATATCATTCCAACTTGATGTGGGATGTTTTGAAGAGAGCTAAAATGCAATATTTCAAAATTGCAGGTAATTTGTGGGGAGACAAATCTGTGATTTTTCCAAACTTAGTTCTGAGTGGTCCTGAGAAGCCAATAGGAACTACTGGTTTCCAGGTTTTCTGAGACCAGACCCTAGGAGTTGCACCTGAGTCCCCTAAAAATGGAAGCATCTGAGATTGGTGCGATAAAAAATTTTGGCGGAGTACCCTATGTCGCACAGTAGGCTTGTGCCAAAGCCAGGGCCCAGCATCCTTTCTCCAAGTTCTCGTAACAATAAGAACAACCTCCTCAGCAATTGCCTTACAAAAGGTTTGAACATCAGGTTACCCAGAGACATGAGCAGATAGTCGAGCAGTGATGTACAAATGAAAGTCCTACACTTTGACCTCCAACCACATGAAGCCCCATTACAATAAATATCCAACAACACATCCCTTTCCACACCACATGGATGCTGCCTTAGGTACAAAGGTACTAAAATGACTGTTCCATGTAATAAAACATGGTGGGAGAAATTATGAAGTATAAAGTGAGGTTATTGCCTTCACTGCTAATTAAAGTTTACTGTATCTTCTTGCAGCTTTGTTTAATGGGCTCCTACGTATCATGGGGCGTTTCTTTAAAGAATTAAAAGAAAGCTCTTTTTAAGGTCACTCACTTGACCTCAATTCATTGTGTTGTGAATGCGGTATTGTAGTAGCACATATTGTGTGGGGTACAACACCATGTGCTGCTCCAAGACTCCTGTGGTAGCTAAGCACAAAGGGCTGTGTTAACGATGATGTGTCAGCCTCAGCTTTGAATTTCCTTGCTTGAGTGCTAGTTTTCATTACTGACACATAATACATGGCGTTAACCATTTCAGCACTGAACTGTGCACAGGGACACACATCCATTTGTGCTTGGAAATGGCCATTTCTGAAGTGCCAATGATCTGAGGTACAATTATTATTATATTACTTAATGGCACCAATTACGGCAAGCATTGTCAACTAGCACACAATGATCTCAGCACCACAGTGTGATATAACTATTACTATAAGTATCATAGCCTGATACTTATGTCATATAGGGAATAAAAAGCTTCAGGCTTTTTTTTTCTGATTTGGCCAAAAAACCTGTGTTCTGAGGTTTTTACTTTATTTCTTTGTTTCCTCCTCAGATATATTCTGCAAAGCTCTTTGAATATTACTAGTATTTTATATAACATGTTTCCTCCCACAAAAAAATTTCTTAATAGTAACTCTTGGCTCTGCCCTTTGATGGCTAAATCCTTGCTTATTTTCCATTTTCTCTTGAATCCTTTTCCCAGTCTGCTAGCTGAGTCTAGATCCATGTTTACATCATACATCTCAAGCTGCAGCTGCTGTGGACTCTCTTGTTTGGTGGAACTCTGTTACTTTGGTATCTTGGCTCTTTATCTGGCTCGGGTTGCTTCCTCCTCAATACATGTTCCACTCATGAGGCGGGTGATCCAAAGCCCATTGAAGTAAATGGAAAAATTGCCGTTGATTAAATTATTTCACATCTGCACTCCCTGGCTCTACCAGCTTCTTCTATTGTCCACACATCCTGATTCACAAATGTTTTAAATGACAGCTTTAGGAACATGAAAGCCTTTGGGGCAATGGCCTAAAGAGACAGCAGAGGGGAAAATTTGTGAGCATTATAGTGCTATAGCTGTAGTGCTTCCATTAGTCAGTACTGAGCACCAACTGAAAAGCCTGCCTCAGTCAGGCAAGGAAGGCTTGCATTTCACACACTCCGGCAAACAGGCAGCCCCCATCTCAGAGAATGGTTTATCAGAAGGCTTATTTCCTTCTAAATGCATACTAAGTATCATCTACATTCAAATCCTGGAATTCACTGGGAGAAAATCTGGGAGTATGTGGAGGGAGGAAGCCAGTTCCTGTACGTGACCTGCTCAGGATCAGAGGTTCATAAGGACACGGTGCACACACCCTTCATTTAGGTGTTGACCCCAGTTACTTCTTTAAAGTGACTCCTTGTGGGTACTTTTTATAGGATGGGGCATAATTTATACCGGAATTTCAGTAGACTCCCCAAAACGGTTAAAATGGCAGGAAGAGGTATCAGAAGACCTCATTTTCAGGTTCCAGTAGTGGAAATTCAAGTGAATTTTCAAAATGAAAGGGCTGTTTACCAACATAATGTTTGGAAGCAGTCAGGATGCCACGTAAAATTATGGCAACTGTGCACATGCATTTGGCAAAGGTCACACACACTTAAGTGCTCAACAACTCAAATATCGTTCCCAAGGTTTAATCATTTGTTTTGGTTTTTTTCTCTATCTCTCCTTTGCCCCTGTGCCCTCTGTCTCTTGAGCTGGAGTATTATTCCAGGCATAAAGATTATGAGGGAATTACACACAGCCAAGCCTAGATGTGGGGAGAGAAATTCATCACTGTGAGCTCACCTGTCCTTAGGAGGAAGTTTAGAAACATTTAGAAGCTGTTTAAAAGCATTTACAAATCTTTTGATGTTTGTCATCTTCATTAATACACGGATTCAGCTTTACCAATGGAACAGATGCTGGTTTGTATGCCTGAATTATATAACTTTGTATCAAACTTTTTGTTCATTACAAAAAGAATACCACCGTCATTAGAGTTACAAATATAGTTACCAAGGAAACAAGTTTATCATAATTGACTATCCTTGTTTCATTCTTTATCCCAGTTTCTTTCTGCTCTCTATCCCACTGCACCTGAGCTGTTTTTTTGACCCCAGTTAAAAGATATGATGAACTGCTGTCAGAGTGGCTAACTTGTTGATCCACATCTTAATAGAGATGGATATACCTTACCTGCAAAATTTAAATCTAGGTTTTATTTTTTTTCCCCACTTTAGTTTTTTGGGGCTATCAGAGGAATCTGTCAGTTTATTGTGCCCATGCTACTGAGAAGTGAGTTAGACTTTCTAGTATTTCCAAATTTGTTTCTCTAAAAACTTAATGAAGGAAAGAGGAAGCAATTCTTGGCTAACAGTTGAAATTAGCTCCTCCTAAATGTTTAAAATAATCAAGGAAAAGAAGATGTCATATCCTGTGGGAGAGGAAGGAAAGGACTCCGCGCTCTTTGCCAGGACCTTGAAGCATTTCTTTTCTACAGCAGTTGTCTGGGGTGATTTTGTTGGGTGTCTTTGGCCCTGATTTCCTACCCGTGTGGGAGGTGTATGCCATGCCATTGATGAGATCAATGACATTACTTGCACAAACTGAGTGAAACACTTTGTTCTGTGGGGGCTGATGGGAATGGTCCCTTTCCTTGAATTCCCCTGCATTGTCATTTTATTAAGATAGGTGAAAGCTTTAGTTTTAACTGAATGTCGCATCAATTTTGTTATGTCTGTAGGCGTCTTTGTTTTTAAAATTCATGACAAGTTCCTTGCAATACATTTTTACTACATTACAGCCACCTGTTCTACCTTGGTGGGTGGCTGTAAATCTGGGACTGTCCTTTCGTGTGCGTGTACATGAATGATTGTTTCTTTATGCAGTGTATTAGGAGCTTCCAAAATGTATTCATAGCTTGGACCATTCTGGAGGGACACGTGCAGGTTTTATGGATCAGCTTTACTTTTCTGCCACTGCAAAAGGATCACCTGGGGTCCCAAAGAAAAACTTCTTGTCCTTCCCACAGGGCACCTTTTATCTAGGCTCTACATATGCATTTTATCAATTCCTAGCCACATTCAGTTCACTTCTACTGTACGTTGCCATTAAAACAGTTTGCTCCTAGATGAGCTTCAATAAATAATTCAGATTGGTGCGATTCTTGACATGCCTTTACATTTAGTTGTCAATATATGCCTTACCTAAAAAATGCCAATTTTAGATACTCTATGCTGGGAAAACATGCCGCCTAATATCCCGTTGGTGCTTCTGGAGTTGGATTCAGCCAACCACATTCAGATCAAGCCCTCAACTTCCATGAAGCTGCAGGTAGGTTGGGACAGGATGCCTGAAGGGAAGCCTGCTTCACCCTGTGGTTCAGTGGTGCAATTGGCCTGTGAGGTGAGGTGCTAAATGTGAAGCCACGATGATTGAGATTCATTTCTTGTCCCTGTCCTTGTTGTCTGCATCAGGCTTGGAACAACCATCTCACATCCATGTGCCTGAGTTCCCTGTTTTTCAAATTAAGATATTGATATTTGATATTTGCTCTCTCCTTTTTTCCTCCTGTCAGTTTAATTGTTACTGCTCCTGGTGCTATTACATCTGAAAAATCTTGTAAAGCTGTTTATTTCAATACTGTAGCTTTCTGATGCCATTAAAGTACCAGAGGCCTAAAACTTAAGTGCATTTTATGAGGTGAATTCCAAATAAACTAACTCAATACAATATTAGAACCCTGGGCTGACTTCAGGTAGACACTTATGGGCTTGCTTTGTTCATGACCAATGGAAGCACCTGGGGCCAGAGTCTTCTCTCTCTGTATATTTGCTTTTAAGAGCTGTAAAATAATATAATTATGCAGAGGCTGTCCAGTTCCTTGTACAATATTGTAACCCAAATTCGCGGGTCACGTAGAAAGCTTGTGATGACAGAAAGCGGTCTCAAGACTCAATGCTGCAGGCTAGTCTTTTAGTAATCTCCTGCAAAATGAGGTCCCACAGCAGCAAATCACCCAGTGCTGACACATTTAGTGCCCGTCTTCTCTAGTTCACATTAGGGGAAGAGCTCTGCATCCCCATTTCTGAGAGAACGAGGTGCAGCATGCGCTGTGTCTAAGGAAGAGGTTGGGTTTGCCAAGAGCACCAGATGAGACACTGATGAAATCCTGGGAGTGCCTGTGTACTTCTGGTGGTGTGGATTGTAAATCACAGTAAGGGATGTCGATGCTTTAATTATGTGTATGTGATGGTCTATGTGTTTGTGCTTGTGGGTTTTTTATAAGCACGGTAAATGGAGAAGAGAATCTGGCCTGGCTCTGAGGCTGCTGCTGCTACTGGCGAGGCAGGAGAACATTTTGGCAAAGCAGTATATTTATTTTTTTTAAACCTCCCTCCACAGCCCTTCCCGCTGTACTATATTTTTCTTTTTTTTTTTCAGGATTTTTTTGTATTCCTTATCTGAGGTGCTGCTGGGACTGGCCATGTGCTCCAGCTTAGTGAGCTCTTTCCCATTTATCTGGTGTGGTTCCCAACCTATGATTTAACAGCGGTGTGTGAAACAGAAAGAGAAAAACAATGTTTGATCTACTAAAACGTACCTTAAGAGCAAACACATACACATTGATGAAGGTATCAGCTGGGTTCTGCCTACAGTTATGTCAAACAAAGTATGCTAGGAAGTGCCAACTTTCCTTTTGTGCTGTGACACCAAGCACTGCCAAAAGATATTAAAAAGCTTGCGTGAACTAGGTGATGGCAGCTGTAACTATCTAAGTTATTGCCTGGCAGCTGTAATGCTTCTTCAGTGCTGCTGGCTGCTTTTTATATTTGGTTCCCCATTTGTTTGCCCTTATTCTAGCAACCGATACCACCAAAGCAGGCAATCAGTGTGTTACAGCACATGGCCACTTGCTACTGCAAAATAGGCAGCTTAGTAGTGGCAATTGAGAGACTCTCATGCAGCAGCTGATATAAGTCATATTTCTTTTGGAAGAGAACCAACCTAGATTTTTTTTTTTTTTTTTGTTATGTGTCAGTGTGAATCCAAGAAGCCTTAGATGAGTTGATGGCAAAAGGCAAACACACACACACGCACGTACACACACACAATCACATGCACACACACAAAAAAATGCAGCTTTCCGTGTTCTTTCTGTGTTGGCTCTAAATGTGCTAGAACAATATAGCCAGCTCCCAGCCCCTGCCAATCCTACATCTGCTCTCTAAAACCTCCAGCAAATAAGAATTACTGTGGGGTTGTTTAACCAACGCTTACAATATACACACTTTTCATTTTTCCGTCGCTTCTATCTGTATGCTGATGGCAAAGGTTTGAGAGATAATGGAGAATGATACCCACTGGGCACTTGCCTTTTCAGTGCTTTGAGGTGGGCAGTAGCAACCTAGATCTCTCTGCTGGCAAGTTTTGGGGCAATATAAAATGTTTTTCATTGCTGTGAGCTTTTGGAAAATTGTCTATACTGTGGGGGGTGGGTTTCTGCTGGTTTTAGGGTGTTTTTTCTTCTCAGGGGAAGGCTTTATATTTTGTGGTCTTCTTTTGAGTTTTCTCTTTTCAGTAATCTCTTAAATAATTCTAATAGTTCATAAATGTAATATTTTTGGGAGATATTTCTTTTATCCTATCTCAGACTAGATTTGAAAGTACTGCAACATGATAATATTTTTGCACTGTGATCAACCTCAGAACAATTTCTCCAGCATGGAAAATGGTCTGAAGTAGTAGTTGCATCTTGCAGAGGCTAGAGCAGAAGATCTCAGTTGAGCTTTTAGATTGTTTTTCCTTTTCCGTTTAGGCTCAGCTGTTACAGAGACCTGAGACAATTGCGTGTTGTCTCACAGTAATAAGACACCATAATAATTCTTTCCACCAAAGAGTCCCAAAGCATTCATGAGTGTTTAATTACCTATTCCATTTCACAGATGAGGATACTGAAATGCAGAGCAGTTAAGTGATGTGACAAAGGACACCTAGGTATTTGATAATGTAACTTGAAAAAGAAACAGCATGTTCTTAATCCATTTTGCATCACAGTGACTGGACTGTGCTTACCATCAATGTGACTAAAGAAATTTGAATGACTTCAGAGCTTTGCCTCCAAATTTATTGCTTAACTGTATTTTTTTCCCTAGTATGCTATGAGTTTGAAAATCCACAATTAGTTCTGAATCTCCTTTGTTTGTGTATTTTGGAAGAAGGAAAATCATTGCTATTACTTCAAAATGTTGGAGAGATTTACAGAAAGTGCTGTAAATGGTAGTGTGTTGGTAGGACTGGAAGCAAATTTTAATTCACCCATAGAAGGCTCACATCTGGCACTACAGATTATATCAATCCTGTGTTGAGTACTCTGGTGCTAGTAAAGACTTGTGCTGACCCTCTAAATTTTTTGTGAATTTCTCTCTGTAAGAAAAGATCTCTGGAAAAATGTAATTCCTGTCTTCGGTTGCAGAAGTCATACTTCTCTGCAGTAGTGAATCATGCTAAGGAAGAGGGTGTTTATTTTGAGAATTCAGATGAGATGTGCTAGTTCAAAGTTCTCTTGGACTAGGTGGAAAACTGCACAGATGCAATAATCTCATGTGGAAATTCTGCCATAGCTTGAGGAGAGAAAACACCTATGGGGTCTCTGAAGTAGCCCTACATTGCTTTACCTGATACGTATCATTTTCCAGAGGCCTTTCTTTGCTGAAATAAGCTGACCTCTTCCCTATATGCCCCAGCACTGCTTTTTTTCTATTCACTTTTGTGGATAGAAAACAATGCTCATGAGGTAGATGTACATGTGAGCAACGGCTCCCACAAAGCAACAGTGGGATGACCCTGTGTCCTGAAGCCTGCAGGAAGCATTACTCTTTATATCCCACACATATCAGAGGGGCTGAGAATGCCCACCTGTAGGTTCTCAAAATACTTCTGGTGGTGGAAGTTGTTCTTTACCTGTCAATGTTCCTGACTCCCTGCAGAAGCAGATGTTCTTATTCTTCCCCTCTACTCTGCTCTGATGAGACCCCACCTGGAGTACAGAGCTCTGCGATCCTGTTGGAGAGAGTCCAGAGGAGGCCACCAAGATGTTTAGAAGGATGGAGCACCTCTCCTACGGGGAAAGGGTGAGAGAAATGAGTTTGTTCAGCCTGGAAAAGAGACGGCTTAGGGGGTGACCTATTTGCAGCCTTCCAGTACCTGAGGGGAAACTAAAGAAAGATGGAGAGGCTTTTTATAAGGGCATGTAGTGACTGGACAAGGGGGAATGGATTCAAACTAAGAGTGTATGTTTAGATTAGATTTTAGGAGGAATTCCTTTGCTGTGAGGGTGGTGAGCCACTGGAATAGGTTTCCCAGAGAAATTGTGGATGCCCCACCCCTGGAAGTGTTCAAGGCCAGGCTGGATGGTGCTCTGAACAATCTGGTGTAGTGCAAGATGTCTATGCACGTAGCAGAGGAGTTGGAACTAGAGGATATTTAGGGTCCCTTCCAACCCCAACAATTCAATGATTCTGTGATTGGAACTCTCAACTTAGAGATTTGAGGGTCCTGTCATTTATTTAGAGGTGATCACCCACAATCAATGGTCTGCTCGTTAAATCTTGTCTGGGATGCTATTAATGTTCTATCATCTAAATTAGTTACCTAAAACAAGATGTTTGGTAGGGAACAATTACCTGGTGTAGGTTTTTTCCCTCTGTGTTCTTTTGGCGTGGTTGCTTTCTCTAAGGTTATGGAACAATCCAAATGAACTTTTACCATAATTTCCCACAAATAAATGCAAAATAGGTTACTTAGAACCTCTTGTATCTCCATTTCTGTTTCTCAAATAATACCATAAATACTTTCTTCTAAGACACTCATACAATTTTCAACCCCAATGTGTTCATTTTTTTTTTCCTGCAGCTTGATTTGAGCTGTCCTTTTCCTCAAGAATTGTGTGCATGTGTGCATGTGTGTGTGTGTAATGGAAATGCTGACAGACCCTTAACTATAACAGCATGAAAGGCGCCACTAAAATAACAGTGGAACAGATGCTGTCACCACTGCCCCTGGTGGGGAAAGAAGATGAAACAGAAGGGCATTAGAGTGGGTAGATGGCAAATTAATCCTATTGTACTAGCAGCTGCAACCACCAAGATGCTAGCATTCATGCTTAGGCACTTCCAGTACACCAAGCTGTAGTAGGGGTGGTTGGAAAGGATGAGGCAAGGAAAGGTCACTGGAGCTGTTTTCATCTCAGTAGTGATAATAATAAATGTTGATGTATGTTCTCTGCTGTGACTAGGCTCTTTTTACTGTGGCAACCCAGACAAGGATCTTTCTGGTATTTTGAGATTCCCAGTATTTCTCAATGGTGAAGTATAACCCCAATGTAATTTTTGTTTTCTTCTCCCCTCTCCCCCCTCTCCAAGGTTCCCATGCTGAAACTGATTTTAGACCTCTTATGCTTATATTAGCAGGAAAAAAAAAATCACTTTTATTTTTAAACAGTGAGTAAGAAAGTTATAATTTTCATTCCTAAGACAGTCTGGGTGATTCTGCGGGGATGTTGTGGAAATTGAAACCCAGAAAGACCTGTGACCTTAAATGGTTGGATTAAAAATGGAATCTTGTTTCCAATGAAGGCTGAGTGGATGGTGTAAATCAGAATTTTAGGAGCTCAATTTATCTCTATAGGATTTTTTTTTTTTTTGGTAAAAACTTGTTGAAGGGAGCTGTGCAAACAATAGCTTGTGTAAGCCAAAGCTGGCATCTAGCAATTCTTAATGTCTGAATGAAAGTGCGTTTTTTTTTTTCCCCCCTTCACAGTACATGTTGCCAAGAAAACAAGGAGTAGTTGCTTTAAGCATTTACAAATGGTAATGCACCAACAGCTGGTCTCAATCCAACTGAGCTATTGTAGGGGTATTAAAAAGACAGGCCAGAGTTTGAGATCTACTGCCAACCTCCCTTGCAGAGTTAGGGAACATTTTACTTGGAAAAAAAGGTCTTCTCTTCCTGCAGAGATCCACGGCTGTATTCTCCTGCAGAGCCTGAGCCCTGCCTGGCAGAGTAGGCAAAAATACATCGGTAGGCCAAATGCTTCATTGACATGAAAGTGTAGAATCTAATAGGTCTCCAGCTAGATTATTTATCTCAGTCTAATATTATAGTCTTTATCTGTGTTTTTCACATTTTGTTTATTAGATGAATAGTTGCTTCATATGACTATATTTTTATAAATTTCCTCATTTTCCTAGAAAAATCTTACAACTAAATGAATGTAATACCAGTATTAAGGAAACTAAATTAATTCTTCTGAATTGAAGGATTGTTCTAAAGGGGGTTTAACCTTAAAGACTTTTCTACTTGCTGCAAAAAGCACTCACGCTCTTTTCTGCATACAGCAGGAACTGTAAAATATTTTTTTAGCTTCTAGGTTTGTAGGTATCTATAATACTAAATAATACTTCTTTTGAATATAATTACAGATAAACTATGTTTACAGCAAATGTCCTAGAGAGAGCAATAAAAATTATTATTTTTCATGCTAAAGACCTCCGCTTTTAGCAGTACATTTTATATATGCTGCTTTTTTTGAATAGAAATGCAGTGTTTGGCTTTTCCCTGAAAGATAAATGAACCTATTTGTTGGTGTGCCACACTTGAGCTGGACGTTTATGTGAAATAAAAAGGGACAAATTAATTGTAAAACAAAACACACACCCCTTCCCCCCTCTCCCCGCCCCCCACCGCAACAGAAACAGGCAAACAAACCATCACACAGGCAAATGGGAAAAATATACCTTCTTCTTTCTTGTTAGAGATATTTGTATTTCTAGGGTGGCACAATGCCCACTTGTTTAGGTTTGTGTGTGTGTGTGTTTATTTATTTTTTTACAATCATATGGCTTGGTTCTGTTTTCCAGATCTTGTCCGAGAGCTGTTATTTGAAATAAAAATGTTTGTATCCATTTCCTCATTAATCATTGTAATACAACCTGCTGCAGCTAAATGACAAAACAGATGCAACGATGAAAATTAAAAGTGATGGATACTTATCTTTAGCTATAAAAGCTGCTAACAATTTAGAGAACTAGAGTGCCTTTTGGGGCTAGAATGTGGTAAATGAGAGAACAATAATAGGGCTAAAGAGTTTGCTGTTTGTAAACCAGATAACTATTGGGAGGCTGTATCACTGTCTAGCACCTGTTTTATGTGGTTTGTCTTTTCTATTGAGTAAGATCAAGTGAGGTATTATTTTAATGTCTGATACATATAGTGTTGTTGGAACTAGATGTAACCTAACCCCAACAGAACTGCTGCAAACATGACCTTGCTTTTGTATGATGTTTTGAACTTGAAAATGGTCCTCTTTCTTTTTCTCTACCACACACACCAGCATGGCTTGTGAGCTTTTCTCTGTAAAATGGGTTCCTTTTCCCTAATGAAAGCAGACCTATTCCAGTATGAAATGTGTTTTTGAAATGTAACACTCTAAATCTGTCTTCCTTATGTTTTCTTTGCCAAAATGCCTTTTTTTTTTCCGGTGCATTTTGTGGGGATGCTCACCCTGAAGGGTTTAAAAATACAAGGGTCAAAATTTGGGAACTCCACTCCTATGTGCAGTAGAAAGTATTCTCTCATCCATCTCTATCTTCTCTCCTGCTGCAGCTGGGACTCTCTAGCCTGCTCTGAGCTCTGCTGTGCCTGTGATTTGGCAGTATGCTTCCAAAAAGCTAATATACAACTCTGAAACTGCCAATCAAAACCTTCATGTGCTTGCAGGGATTGTCCGCATGAAACTATTGAAAAATGCATGACAATACCTATATCTGTACTTCAAATCTATAATGTGAATATTCCTAGATTGTCCTGCATGAATATTTTTAAATGCTGTGTTTATGCACAAGAAAGATGTACACATACTTCCCATGCACCCATATTTGAGACAGTTAGAAAGAGGGTCTCTGGAATCACAGAATCCCAGAATATTCTGAGTTGGAAGAAACCCAGAAGGATCAATAAATTCCAACTCTTGGCCTTGCACAGGATAGCCCCAAGAATTCTACTATGTGCCTGAGAGCTTTGCCCAAACACTTCTTGAACTCTGTCAGGCTTGGTGCAAGTTTCTCTTGAAAATGCAAATGGTCCTGAGACTGAAAAAAAGATTCTGATTTCTCCACTGCCTTCTATAATGATTTGTTTGTTTGCTGCCTTTAATGATTTCCATCTTTGGAAATAGAACGAGTATTGCCTTGCAATGCAGACACACCAAATAGAGGAAGGGCAAAGCAGCTTATGGCATTTTTAACAAGCTTGGAAACCTTTTACTCCAGGTCATTTGTTGGAATTCACCCTAGGGAATCTGAGGTGGTGAGTATTTACCTGTCAGGAAGAAAAAAGCGATATTAGATACTGAGAAAGGAAAAAGAGAATGATGTGCAACAATTGAGGAGAGCAAGAGGTGACAGAAGATGTGACATATAGCAGAAGGCTCCTTCTTTTACTTCCCCATCTGTCACTAGACAGCTTACACTGCTTTGATTCCTTTCCGATCAGTTCCTAAGTTGCTTATTTCTCCATGCATCACCTGCAGTCTGTTTGAAACTTGCTGATGGTCTTACTCCTGGCTACAAAACCAGAAAATTCTTCCTGGAAGCAGGGAACAGAGCATAGCTCTGGATGTGCAGCAGCTGTACCTGGGAATGGTGAGTGAAACAGGCACTCATGTTAACTTAAGCTTCTGTAGGTGTCCTACCTGCTACTATTGGTAAGCTGCCAGTAAGGGAGGTCCTTATAGTAGCCTGCTTCCCATTCACATTGTGTCAAGCCATGGCTGCAGCCCTGGGTCAGCAAGCACCTCTGGTCCTACAGCCTGGGAGGACACTCAAGCTTGGCTCCTATATGTCTCTGAGAAAAGAGTGCCTGCTCCTCTCCTTAGCAGTACTGCCTTCACTTGAGTGTAGTCACTGGCAGAAAATCCCTATGCTCAGTGAAGCCCGTTCAGTGTCAGCTGATGGTGGAAGTGTCCCTGCTGGAAGCAGCTGTGCTCAGATTCTGCTCTCTGAGAGCTTACAGTTTTGCATGGTTTTCCTGTGCATAGCAGAAGTAGCATATAAGTCACTTCACAGTGTCCTTACTGGTGTATTAGCCACAGCTGAGTCCACTTTGTGCACTGTGCACTAAACCACAGTTCACTCAGTATCAATCAGTCCTGACCTGAGCTGGTTTTTCATTCACACAGTTGAACCACGAATTTGCTGCTTCAGATTTTATTGTTGTGTGAAGTATTCTTACGGGTTGATCTTTTCTCTTATTTCCTAAAATAAGTCCAAGCTAAATACATCTTATTGACACTCTTGGGAGTCATCCCCTTTGCAAGATCTTGCTATGCTTTATCCAATCCCACAATTTCTGATTACCCAGTACAAGGAACCACACTGAAAATTATTAGCCTATGTAATATAGCAATACTGTTTAACCTTTCTCTGGTCCACACAGGGGATTGTTTACAATATTATAATGAAAGTTGCCATTTAGAGCTAGGGCTGATGACATTAGACTGTCTTAGTAGGAATGGGAGGTTTCCAGTGAGTAGTGCCTTACTTATATTTTAAAGGCAGGCCTTAAAAAATGTTGCCAAAATAAAAGCCCCTTCCCTTTTTAGTCTCTGCTGACTTAAACCTTTCAACTAATTTGGAGTTTGTGCTCAGTCACTGCAATTCCCACAGTGTAAATGAAAAAAATGGGGTGCAAAGTGTTTATAAATTCAGATTGTGTTTTCTCTGATTCAGCAGCAAGCTGGAGCTGAGCATCCTGACTTTTAGAGCTTTTGTCACAGCACAGCATATATCTTTGAGGACAGAGAACATCTCTTTGTTATGGGAGTACATGCTTAGCATAAGAGATACCCTGCGTTTACTTGTGACCTTTGAGGAGCAGCCACAATATAAAGCAATAACAACATCACCTTCTCAAAACTCAGAGGCACCCCAAAGATTTACCCACTAAGCTTTCAACAATCAGGATTTAGAAACTTTCTGCATTGTATTTAATAGTCCCTGATAGATTTATTTCTCCATTAACTTTTCTAATCTCTTTTTGTACCCAATTTTACTTCTGGATTTCATAGAATCTTGTGACAGTAAATATCACAATTTGTGTTGTATGAAGATTAATTTTTTTTAATTTTTCTACCTGATAATTTCACTGAATGCCTCCAATTCTGTATATTAATGTAATCATTCCCCATTCACCTTCTTAATACCGTTCATGCTTTTGTAAACTCTATCACATCCCTCTTTGGCTGTCTTTTTTCCAATGTGATAAGCTACAGTCTTGTTCCTCACTGCAAAAAATCTCTCCTGTGCCTAAGGTCAGCTATTCCACCCCTCTTTATTACCTTTCTATACACCCTGTGCTCTGAGATAGAGACTGGAAGTATTCAGGATGCAGCTGCATTGTGGATTTATCCAGCAAGACGGTAATTTCTTTTTTCCTATTCTGTTTTTCTCTCATCTTCTTTCCTAGCAATTCCTAAAAGCCCCTCTGAGCATTTCTGGCAGCAGTTGAACACTGAGGTGACCTTTTCTAATTATTCAAAGTGACTCCAAGATTTCTCTCCTGTGCAGTGCTGATCATTGTGTACCTATAACTAGTGTTATTTTTCCCCACATGCATCAGCTAGCATTCATCACCACTGAGTTTTACCTTAGTTCATGACATTCTTCTCAAGCTCTCCACAATTAGCTTCATCTTAAGTTATTCTGAGTAGTGCTGTATCATCAGCAAACTTCGTCACTTCACTTGTACTGCTTTCCCAGGTTGTTTATGAATATAGTGAACAACATATTTGAAACCTTTTTCCACCTGCAAAACGAATTGTACGGTTTTGTTCCTGCTACTATTTAGTTATTCTAGGAGTGCTTGGGTTCACTGCAAGTGGACACTGTATTGACCCAGTAGTGTCCTAGGCCATATGTTCATTGAATAGTTTAATAAATTTGTGAGGCACGACTCCTTTTTGCACAAACTGTTGGATCCTTCCCCAGAACATCGTATTTAGATGTGTATACTAATTTTATTCTCTATTTTGATTTCTACGTATTTATCTGGTGCAGAGGTCATGTTTACTGATCTGTCAGTCTCTTAGTCTTCCATGGAGCCCTTAGGAAACATAGCAATGCTTTCGTGTTTTTCACCTTTTCTTCCTCCAGATACTGAGGCAGAATTGAGGACTTGGTTACAGGCCTCCATCAGTAACAATAGCATCTTTGATAAAGTGCTGTTGAATATGTATTTTGTAATCCAAGTGACTGGTTACTATTCATTTATTGATTTATTCTAAGGAATCTTTAACTCACCTTTCATTTTCAGTTTAATCTTTTTTCACTTTCTTTAATAATTTTACATGAGTTTGGCTGAGGTAGCAGCTACTGGGGCCCTCTGAAAGCCTGGCAAACAAGAAATGTTTTCCCCAATAAATTGTGAATGTTTTGGAGTCTTTATGGATATCTGTGCTTTTAAGAGTAGTGACTATTGCAAATACTTTATCATGCTTGGCAGTGTCTCCTGTTAGCCTTTCCATGTTTCTGGGGGGATTTCATAACCTCGCATTCTGCTTACGCTTTTTAGGAGCAATGAAGTGTATCACAAAGTGCTATTTTTCTGTTATCTAAACACTTCATCTCAGGCCAGAACATAATCTCTTGCTTTTTGCTTATGTTTTTCATCATGTTGAATATTGCTTTTTATTTTAATGCCCATGTCTTTTTCCAACACTGCTGGAAGAACCAGCCTTTTTTTTTCAGCAAACACTTCTCCAATAAGTAATGAGTATATCTTATTTTGAAGTTTAATTCTGTTGCTTCTCTGGGATGTCTTTATGGAATTATTAACTACCTCTCTGTGGTTTGGAATACAGCTCATTTAAATAAGAGATCTGCACTGTTATGTGTTTTATATTTGTTTATGTTAAACTGATGTAAGATGGATCCCTCTCCAAATGTGCAAGGGGATTTTTACACCCCACTGGTGTTCCACGTTTTGTATCTTTGCAAATGTAACATTACATGATGAAAAGTAAATTTTTGAAACACAGTCTCAGTTAGTTTCAAATTGACTTCTACAGTTATTTTCACTCCTAAGCAAATGCTGCAAGGATTTAAATCAGCTGTACACAATTTCCAGCATCATCATCTTGATTTTCCCGCTTCATTTAGGGGTGTTAATGACACTGCAGTTGGCTGCTCCTCTTGCATATGGACAGGACCTAATCATCCTGAAGACACTTCTTTTGGCAATGCAATTGGTTTAGGTAAATCAGGATGCCTCTGATGCTGGTAGATTGATGGTCCGTGTTTTTACATTGTTCAGATATCTGCTTATAACTGTACTTTATATCAAGTAAAGTCACTTTGCAACATACCCTTAAAAATGATGAATTTTGCCAAATAAATTTATGTTATTAAGAATTTCAAAGATTCTCCCTAATTTTGATGACCATTTGAGACATTCTGTACTCTGCACATCAGGTGTATCATCACATCTTTTGGGCCAGTCTTTCACTAGATAAAAATGGATGGTCGTTGAAAGACTTGCATTTTTTTAAAATTAATATTTTTCTTTTTTTTTCTGCAAATTTTTGATCTCAAATTAAACTTGCATAGCTTGTAATATCACAGCCCATACATTAACACTTTGTAATACCCCAAGAGAGTTAAAGACTAAGAATTTATTGTCCAATACTGAGTCTCATGTGGTTTTTCTGGTCAGTAACAAAATCCTATGTACATAACTGAAATATTTCTGTTCCTTGGGCCATCTTTACTAAATATTTCTTATATTTCTTAGTGGCAAAAAAAAAAAAATGTTTTGACTGTTGAATCAACAATTTTCCATAAAATTTTTTTTGCCTTTCCAAATGGCAGAGAGAAAATGCCTCCAGATTTGGTCCATTGATGTCTAAAGAAGACAAACCTCAAGCTGGCAAGGGAAGGACTTCACTTCCTACAAGATCAAGTTTGAACTTATTCAGGCTTCCATGAAGCTTCTCCAGTGCCTGAGAAGAGGTCCCCTTTTGCCCAAAATTCATCTTACTAATCTCAGTACTTTACATATTGAACTCCTGACAAGTGCTCAAGAATCAAATTTGCACTTTGGCCTAAGGGATTCTCTGCCAGTAACTCTGAGACTAATTTGTGAGTAGGCGAGTCTGTCTGTCTTCATACAGACACAGGAATGAGGAGGCATTGAAATTAAGTGATTTACAAGGGAAAATTCTGATGATTATGTTGATATTCATAGTTTCCTGGCTTCCAGTCCCGTAATTAGATCCTTAAACAATTCTTCCTCTGTCCTGTAGTTGTGCTATCCTGGCTAAAAATGAGGCCAAACCATGAGTCTGAATCTCAACATCCCCAGGAGTCAGGAAGTAGCCTGTAGGCTCCATCTTAAATACCTTCAGTGCAAAGAAAAATATGTATGTACCTTCAGTTTACAGATCTCTGAGGAGTAGCTTGACTTTTTATTTTACCTGTTAGTTTTTATTTATACTATCTTTTTCTGATCAACATCTGAATTGTTTGATGTTTGCAAGTCTGGAGAGGGACTGGAAGAAGTGAATAGTAGGTTGGTACCAACCGGTGACTGGGAATTGTGATGAGAAAAATTCTAATGATAACTCTTCAGCTGGGCAGCCTTGGAGGAAAAACAGATGAAATCACTTTGGCTAAAATGGACGTCTGCAGTTTCGTTAAATCTCCCTCAAAGAAACAAACCCTTGCCTGATAGTTTTTACAAAGGCAGGAGCAGCCAGAATGCCAAGAGAAAGTTCAGTTCAGACCAACTCTTCAACAGTATTTCATTGCAAAAATCCTCCTTTCCTCCTTGTGCTGCAAGGATCAAGAGCAACACAAAATCTCAGGCTTAGAATTTTTTTAATTTTTTTTCCCCCTATTACAGTCAGCTTAAATTCAGACATGAGGCGAATGCTGGGTTTGAAAATGCAGCTTTCAGTGAGCAATGAATCTGGCATCCACATGCTGCATTGTGCTGCCAGTCCTTTTTTATGTACCAACTCGTGTGCTTCCTACTGCCTTATGAGCTGGGGCTGTCTGTGCCATGATGTTGCTATTGTGACAATGATATCGCCAGTTGCCTGCACCATCCCATCCCTTTGGATTTGCAGTTCTAAGAAACAGCAGATTGGAAAAAACAAGTAAATGTCAACTCTCTGGACTTAAAATTAGTCCTTTCTTGTGAGGAGCTCATTGCACTTTATACACCTAGGCAAATATTCCTGGGAATTACTGAATTAGATGTTCTCATCTCACATGTATGAAGCATCTCACAGTTGAGCAGCTTGCCTGGGAGAATACCTGAAAAATGTTACCTCCAAGAAGAGATTCATCTCTCCTTATTCACATAGTGTGTGCTAGCCAAATAGCTGTTCTTATCCAGCAGTACTCTGAGATGAGGCCTGATGCATCCAAATAATGTGTAAAAGTTCAGTAAAATAACATTCATTGTTGCAGGACAGCTTTTCAGGGGAAAGCACCTGCCTTTGATAGGTGTGAGATTTACGATTAGGAGCTCAGGACCTCTAAAAATCAGAATGTCTGCTACTATATAACATCCTGTGCTCAAATACAGATTACATTGGCTTGGGATCCCCAACAAAGCTGTGAAACAATTCTTGTGTGCTATCATCTGTCTGCTCCAACAGTAATAAATGCTCTAACAAGGAGAAAAAAATAATACATTTACTACATATTCTTTGCTGTTGTCTTTCTGAACCTGGACAGCTCATTCCACTCTCTGGTTTCTCATGGGCTCAACTATTCCGTGGAGCCATCTCTTTCTCCTGTTATTTGCAGACTTTGTTCCTCCCTCAGCTGCTGCTTCCCCACAGTTGCATCTGATCTACTTGTCAGGCTCTGGTTTTCTGTTTTCCTTCTTCTCTGATCATTCCTCCCCGTCCATCTTTCTCTCTGTACAGTTTCTTTGTCTCCTCCTTCCTCTGCTTTTGTATTTTTGCACCTCCTTCTGTGTGCTGTTCTCCCTGCCTTCACCCTGGGTATCTCCTGGACATCCTGTGCCTTCAACCTGTCTCCCAAGGGGGGCTGAATTGTGGTGATGGGACATCCTTTACAGAACTTCACAGCAGATGTCTGTCAAGGTCTCTGCAAGTGACCCTGGGAAAGCTGAGGAAGTTACTGGAGCAGGGGGAGGTCTCTGTGAGCAGGTAGTTGGAGGTCAGCTAACTAACATCTGTAGTCGTGTGGTAACGCAGTGCTGCAAACACTGTATCTTGTGGGAATGCTCACTGAACCCCAGCTAAACTCTTCTGTATTCACATAATTCCAATGTTCAGCAGCTGAGAAAGTGGGTTACACAGAGTATTTTGCAAAATGTTCTGAATAAATGAACTTGTATAATGAAAAAATAAACTTTTCCACCAACTTTCCAATAACCCACTTCATTTCCCTACAGTGGTTTCCGAGGTCAGCTGCAAAAGTCATCATTTCACTTGAATCAGCTCCTGATAAGCTCTTTTCTCTGATTAATAATATGGTCTGTCTATTCACTTGTGTCATTCTCACCTTTTCCTCCGTCTTTTCTCTGGTTCCCTGTTATTGTCTTTTCTCAGTACAGGCTGTTAGCTCAGATTTTATTTGCAGGGCTGCATGAAAACACCTGAGTTAGCCTGTTAACTAAGGTAGTGAAAGCAGTTTTTACAGATAACTATGTTACCTTTCTTGGGATAAGAAATTCTCTCTCACTTTTTTTTTTTTCCTTCACAGGGTGTGTTAGCCTGGGAGATTGTTTCTTGCTCCTGTAGCAACTCACTGAGAGTTATTTTGGGTATTTCTCCTTGTCTCCACATCCATCTTTGAAGCTTCTTTCAGGCTATTGCTACGGCTGGCTTCATATTTCTCTTCCTTCAAAACTCTTCTGAGAATTTGCTTCAAAGACCCTTATAAATGGCAACTTCAATGACAGGTAAAGTAATTAACCTACTAATAAAAGTAATTCATAAAGAAAACAAAACATGTTTTGTATTCTGGAAACATGCCCATAATCAGACTAACCATTTACTGATTTTCTTCCTGTATTTCTGTGTTGTCCATTCTTGTCTCATCTAATCTACATCGTGGCTGAATCCACACTTATTTCTGTGTATTTTTGTGTATTATTAATGTACATGGGAGTCCTGATAATACAGCGTGTACATGTGATTTTGAGAATATATGCATGTGAATATTACCTTCCAATTGAACTATATCCAGAGAGAGAGACTGGAAGGCAGATCTTCTTCTCCCGCAGCTAATGTGTATATGCAAAACACCAGACTGAAGGAGCATCTATATTACTGCTTGCTCAAAGCAGCAGAGACTATGTCATACATAATACAGAGACATCATTACTAATATAAAACACTGCTGGGGAGAAGGGACACATGGGCGGGCCAAGATGGCAGATGGCTTTTAGTGGCATGCTGCTTTCAGTTCTTCTACCTTTGTAATTTGTGCAATTTAAAGCCTTTGGTTACTGTTTTTAGTCTGCTGTCCACTGGCCCTGGTGGGAGTTTCTGTTGTTGTGTGAGAATGCAGTGTATTTTTAGTGAGGGCCACAGCCAATAGTATGTGCTATGTTCTCCTGGTGACCGGTGTTACAAAGGCAGGCTCGTCAAGAATAGCTTTTACGATCAGCTGGTTTGCTGAAGAATTGATGAAAATAGCAGTTGTCTTGGCCATATAACCTCTGCTCTGTTGTACCGCAGGATTTTGTGGTTGCTCTGTAAGGCACCGCTACTGAGGTAGAAAGCTCTTTGGCAGAAAAAGAGGAAAGGTGGAAATAAAATATACCTCAAAGAGAGGCAGTTTGTAAGTGGGGGGAGGGATGCATGAGAGTATCTTCCCTGATTCGCATAGCGATGGAAAAATTCTTTGAGGGGGCTGGAACACGAAGGAGTGAAGTGGCCAGTCTTGTGTTTTAGGAGTGGTGTTTGGGAAATTTGATGTTCTTTCTGGCCCTGTTGTGTGGGACAAAGTCACTCAGGTTCCTTTAGCCTCAGCTTTACAACTGTAAAACGAAAACAACATTTTGTCATTTAAGAAGACATTGAGCCATTCTCCATCCCTTCATTCTCTGGGAACTCTAATGGTCTCTGAGACCCATTGATGGATGATGCTGGAGGACTGCAAGGTGCTGGTATAATTGATGCCAATGATAGCTCCACTGGACAAGACTGTGACTGGTCAGTGCTTAGCTGTAGAAAGTTTCCCATTCCATGGGGACAATTGTGGCCATAAATTCTACCCTTCAGAGCAATAGCCGATAGACAGCTGCAGCAAAGGAGGTCAACTCATTTTCTACCCTCAAGCTCCTTTTTGGCTCACTTTAGAACCATAAAATTCAGCCTCCACTACATCTTGTGTGGGGCAGGCCGCTCATTTCTAGCTACTAGAATAGATTTAATTTTTCAGATGGCTGAACCAGCTTATTGTGGCTTGGCCCAAAAGTGAGAGCACAAAAGAGCTTTGAAGGAACACATTAAAGAAGGGAGAAGCAGGAAATGGTGGAAATTTTGTGAGGAAGCCTTTCTCCTGTGGATAGAAACCAGCTCTAATTTTTAGACTGAACAAACAGAAAGAAGCTTGTGGAAGCTTTTGTGGATGCTTCTGAACTAGAAAGAAGCACAAGATGCAAAGCCTGAAATTTGGATCTCTCTTGGTCTTTCCTTCTCTTTTTCACACCTCCTCTGAATTTTCTGATACTTAGCTTTCATCTACCATTTTTAGTTTTGATTTTCATGAGGCTGTCTCTAATTATAGCAGGTAAAATCAACTCAGCTAAGCATAAGCCTTATTGTGCCGCAAAATAGTGTGGATTTTCATGGCAGTTTTAATACCAAACCGTATCTTCATATGTACAAATTTATATGCATGTTACCAAGTGTGGGACTTCTTATACTGAAAAAGCCGATACACAAGCAAGCAATCCTCCCAAGGACTTTTGTCTCATTTCTATTGCTGAGTGGGGTTAAACCATGACAAATAACAAGAACTTTTGTTCAGACTTACAGCTCAGAGAAATTTTTGAAATACCCTTGCACAAATACGTTAGTTCTTTTGAGCTCAGAAGATTATTCAGCCTGGAGCCTAAGTACCAGATGAATTCCTGAAATTAGTTTAGGAATTTTCTAAACATGCTTTTGGATTAATTTTTAGATTCTAACTTCCTATATTTTTATCCATTTTCCTGTGCTCTGAATATACATTATAAGTGAATTTTTTTAATCAGAATTTGAGTGAGCATGAATCTGGAATGCAATAGCCTATTTCCATCTCTATTTTCAGGAGTTGTTATAATTCACAATGCATACGGTAGCTATAAAAAGACACATTATGTTTTCAAGGTCTGTCACATTATTTACAATGTGAGAACATAAAAACTCTCTGATGTTTCCTGATAAACAGTCAGACCCAGTAGCACCACTGAACAACGGGTTAGGTACATCAGGTGCATAACCAGCTTCAGGTGGAGTGAAGGAGCCAAGGGTATAGAAACATACTCTTTCTAGAGGACAAGAGTGTACTCCAATAGCTGCAGTTTCAAGTGCTGAAGAATGTGGGTTAACAGAAACATTTCTGGTATTTTGTGGCCTAGCACTGCTACCTTCCAGGCAGTCAGTCATCTAAGCAAAATTTCCACATGAGTGGCTGCTGAAAAACACAATGCCCCTTACCCTAGGGTGAATCCTTGTTTTGTTCAAGTCAATGACAAAACTGCCTTTGACTTCAGTGGGGTCAGGACTGGTGATGTCTGTTTTCCATTTGAGTTTAGGGTTGGAGATGTCTTGCAGGAAAACAACTCAGTCTTCTGCTCAGGGGATGGAAGAGCTCCATGGATTTGCAGATTTTTCACCTTTATGGCCACAGAGGGTTTATCATCCTCTGAATCTAGATGTGCCCGAAAAAGATATTACTGCCCTCCTTTTCAGAGGTTATGCTTCCTCACTCTTTAAACTGTTTAAAAGAAAATTAGCCAGGTTAGTTTATACAACTGGAAGTTGTGGTTTCAGCTGGGATATTTGACGTGGAGTGAATTGGGGAATGCTCACACTTGCTACATAGCTCACAGATAAAGCAAAAAACAGGAGGTGCAGAGTTGGCTGTGAGCATTAAACTCTGGGTCAGGAAAAGGACATGTGCCTATAGTTTAGGTCACTAGAAGAGTGCCATCACCTTGTGGCTCCTTTGGGAGCTGAAGGTCTCTACTTAACAGAGCTGTGTGCACAGGGAGGTACTATGATTGAGTTACTCTCGGGAAGAACCTTGGCAAGGGTAGAAGGCTATATGGGGTTTGACAGTTTGCCTGAACCAAATCTTTTTCTTAAGGTTAACTTTGGGGTCTTACATTCATGTGGGAAAAGCTTTCCCTTGTGCTCCTTCTCTGCTGGTCCTGGCATTCCAACCAAGTTGCTGCCACAGGCTGAGGCTGCTGGTGGGATGGGTTGTCAGCCAGGAATATGTTCCTGTGCTGCGTGCTCAGTGCACCTTCAGGGAGTGGGAGGTACCTCGCAGC
Organism: Cephalopterus ornatus; assembly: GCA_013396775.1. Classification (NCBI taxonomy): domain Eukaryota; kingdom Metazoa; phylum Chordata; class Aves; order Passeriformes; family Cotingidae; genus Cephalopterus; species Cephalopterus ornatus. The sequence continues at coordinate 75,941 of VZRE01003129.1, read as the reverse complement.
AGCTGTGTTGCAACAGCCACATCTGGCTTTTTCTACCGTAGCATAGCTTTTGTTGTCTTCTTGGTTTTCAGTAGTGCTCCAGAATGACATTTCGAACAGCAAACTTCCCAACTTTTGATACAGCCTTTCTGCACTTACATTTAAGAGCCACCCTTAGGCCTACTAGGTGCTCACAGAAAAATATGTGTGTGTGGTTACGTACGTGAAGTGAAAACAGAACCAGCGCTTATAATGAAGTGCTTTCCACATGTAAGTGCAAGGCCCTGGTGGGCACACCTTTGCTCAGGTGCTGGTGAACGTCCTGGTGTATGGAACCAAACTGATGGGTTGCTATGTGATGTTCGCCATTTTAATCCCCCTGAAGTATTTTGTTTATCTCTAAAATGGGTGCTGCTGGGCTAAATAATTGGAGAATGGTATAAAACAGGCAAAAGCAAAACAAGTAGAAAATATGAAGAAATTGCTGGAACAATACAAAAGCACTCCTTCAGCAGGGATTGAGCTTTAATTTATTTCACAAAAAAATGATTGACTCATTTGAGCAATAGCGCCTCTGATCTCTTACATGTACAAATGGCTGACAAAGGCAGGTGTCTAAATTTGCAAGTGACAGAAGTAATTTTGTTATGCAGTATGAGTTGCAGGACTTTGGGCTCATCTGTATTATATAAAAAGAGAAGGTTTCCCCTAATTTTTATTATATAGTTCTTCAACACTAGAATGTCCTCTTTTAGTTGTGTGCTGCATACCTATGTACAAAGTAAACAGTCCTGATGGCTGACCATAAACAGCATTTGGTACCTCTGATCTGTATTGCCCTCTCTGTGGAAGAAATCTAATCTTATTTACATGAACATTTATGTATCATAAAATTTACTTTCAAAATGATTCCATAACTCCATAATTCACAAGACTGCATCACTTTGGTGCCAGCATTTCTTTTGCATCTTGTTTGTTTGAAAGAGGATTCTTCTGGCATATTTTGAATTATAAGTTGGCAAACAAGAATTTTTTCCTCTTGACTTCAAAGAAAACACAACAGCAAAGACTTAACAGCTAGATCCTTGTGGGAAGCCTGCTGACACCTTATTTAGTGACTAATTTTAAATTACGAGAAGAAGAGTGAACTTGTTCGATGTACTTTGTGCCATTCAAATTCTGACTGCGAAGTGCCTTACCCTATCAGAGCGATGAAACTGTGGACCTTGTGCAATGCAAGGCAGCTGGGATCTTAAGGTTGGGATTGTGGTAAGTGTGTCATAGACATACAGTGTGAAGCTGCTGACCCCTGTTCACCCAAGGAGGTCTTAGGGCTTTGATGGAGCAGTGTACTGAGACCAGAAGATGGCAGAGAATGCAGAAGCAATGATGCACTTCATTTTGTTGTAGCTTTTGTGCTGGGTGGGTAGATCATGCAGGCTTATTTCCAGGACAAACAATTGAAACAGCAAACTCACAAGGGACATTTTTGACTCTTCTGTGAAGGTTTTTAAGTCCAAATTCAACAGCTATCCATCAGACAAGGTTTAGGTGTAGTTGATCTTGCCTGGCTGCAAAAAAGCTGGGCCAGCAGATCTCTTGAGGTTCTTTTTGGCTGTAAATTTAGTTGATTTTATTGTTCTCATGATGAAATCTGGGGCAAGAACAACTGAAAGGGACATAAGAAGCTCTCCTAGCTGGGCAATAACAGAAAAGGGAAATGCTTCTCATTTTTCCTTTTTCTGTCAGGTGATTGCTCAAAATGAGCAGTTACTGTAATACTGTCATCCTTTCCATTTTACTTTCCTTTGTGACTTATTGGTGTTTGGTCAAAAGGTGACTCAAAAGGCTAGTGAAAATCAGTGGTTTACAGTCGGCTTCACTGGAGACTCAGCTTCTCAGCCTCAGAAAATCCAAGGGGGCTTTGTATGACTTGTTATATTTGCAGCTGTGATCAAACTGCATCAGAGGGTTTGGCAGCACATCCTTGAAGTGATCAGCTTTTGGGCTGTTCTATACTATTGTACTAGGCTGTTGCATATTTTTGGTAGAGAAAGTTTTATTGCTCTCCCTTTCCTGTCCAGTTCTGGGTTTGATTGTCAGGTGCAGGTCAAAAACAGTTGAATTGTGATGAAGGTTTTGGGTGGAGATGTCACAGCTGAAGTGTCAGGATCCTGCCTGTTTGTTGGTGCAGAGGGTCAGAACCTGACAGGGGAGGTGGACTAGAAGGTTGCAATGCCTTGTTGCTGTTATGGTGAGCTGAAGGTTGCCTGGGGAGTCCCCTTAAACTCTCAAGGTGCTCTCAAGGCACAAGACACACCAGCACCCAACCTGTCTGGGATGAATGCTTCACATGGAAGGGAAAAAACTACTAGTAGAAGGAGGTGTTTCCATGCTCATATGGACACAAGGTCAGCCTGACCTATTATCTATTTCTGTCTGAGGTAAACAAAATCACTTATTACCAAATGGCAGCATCTACACAGGTGATCAATATGGGGACCTCTGCAGCTTGTTCCTTCTGTAAATGTAATAGTCTCTTCTGTTTTCTTTCCTTTGATATTTTCATCAGAATAATTCAGTCTGACAATGTTTTAAAGTTAGTGAGAACAACCAAGGGATAAACAGTTCAGTCACCTTGGCCTCTTTCTTCTCCTAGTATTAAAAGTTAGACTAGCTGTTATTGTGATATAGTATTTTACTCATTGACTTTCTTTTGAAGGTTCATAACTCTGATGCTGTTTAAAAAAACCAATTTGCATAAATGCTTTTTAATAACAAAAAAAAGTGTTTACTCTTCCTTGACTTATTAATCTTTTTTTTACATAGCAATTACATAGAAAAACTTGTGTGTGTGTGCAGATATATACATATATATATATTCACAAACACACACGTGCATATATATGCACAAAACTTGTCTCCTGAACTGGAAAGCGTTCAACTGAGAAAAATAATGTGCCCACCAAAACAATTGTAATTTTTCAACAAGATCCCAGTGTTTTCTTTGTAAAAAACTAGGATTGGAAAAACATGAGGTTTTCCTGCCAGATTCCATTCATTTTCAGCAGGAACAATCTGCTCCTCTCAGCTGAACGTTTTACAGCAAGAATGGCTGGAACTGAGGAACCAGCTCCTGTTTGGAAATAGTAATTGTTTTTAATGAAAATGCCTGCCTACCATTTGGAGCTAATACTAGAACCACGATTCCACTAGGACAAAGCATCAGCTGGACAAAAATATACAGTGCAAGAGGGCAAGATGTCACATTACCAGGAAAGCAAAGGAGAACGTCTTTCTTTTTTCCTGCTTTTTCTTTTTTTCTCCTTTTCTATTGGTTTCATCTGTGGTTCCCTAAGAGATACCAGATAATAAAAAGGGCAAGGGCCAAAAATCACCTGGTGGTGACTGGAGTCATGCCAAACCATTGTGTGTTTGAAAACAAAACTGATGGTAAAGGAACAGTGTGTTAGACCTCCCTGATAGTTAGAGTTTGCTTGGAAAAAAATATGACCAGCTTGGCAGAAATAATCTGATGTAGGAGAAGATGGATGTGATTGAGAGAATTTGGGTATTCAGCCTTGTACAATCCTGTCCATTCACTGCAGAAATCAATATCTTAAGATACAGCAAAGTATTTTAAGCAGAGGTAGAGATTTAATTATTTCTTCAATATCTCTATTTAGAGCCAGGTTTTGCTGCAGTTCTTGTGACTGGATGCAGATTGGGAAATTAGAGAAGCAGAATACGTTTGGCTACATTTAAAGCCAGATGAATATTTAGAAGAACAGTAGCTCCCAAAATCAAAAATGTTTGGTAGTGCAAACCCAGTAACGGAAATATATGGCTTTTACAAAGCCCACTTTCCTTGTCTTTCTCAGCTTTCTACCCTCTAAAGTGATTGATTCTGGAAGGTGTCTAATGCACTGCATCTCTTCCCATCATTTTAATGGTGTGAGTTACCATCACTAATATTAAAGACATCTCCAAATTAACACCAGAAAGTTACAGCTGGCCTTTTCACCCACCCTTGGTGTTTATAAGATTTTCATCATTTACTAGTTTTGCTGGCTCAAGCTTGGTTGTGAATACTAGCTTGCTCTCTTTTACTCTGTCATAATTTTTCTGCAATTCAATTTGTACCAAATTGTTAACAAACTCAGAATGTGGTCTATTAGCACAACAACAGTAGCTTATGTGCTATTACTTATTTAGATTTTATTTGAAATGGGAGGAGTGTATTAGTTAAAAAGCCATCAAGTATAGAATTATACCTGTGATAATCTGAGGATATTAGACAGGACCGAGAGATTTGAAGGGACAGGTTTTACCTTTATTAGGTGAGCTGATATAATAGAAAATGGTTTGTAATATATAATATTATATCTATATCCAAAATAATGTCATAACAGTTATATATATAATTATATATAAAAATGATACAATAACTGGTTGCAATAGAAATGTGATATAATAGAAAATAGTTAAGGTTTCAGACATATCCAACTTGCTATTTTACCAAGTCAGTGAAATGGACTGTCTAGAGCTTAGGATTTGATTCCATCTGTTAAGGGAGGATATCTATTTAGATACACCTTAATGATGTCTAATACAATGATGTCACTATCTATTTTCACAGCAGATGCAGAATGGCTCTTGATATCAATGACCATTGGAAACAAAGGCAAAAAGAAGTGTGAACTCACTCTCACCCCAATAACTCCATTGTGATAACACAGGTTAATGTTGAAAATAGTTCAGGCCACTGTGTGAATCTACTAGACCACAGCAGGTTCTTTACAGGCATTTCAGTTTATCGTGCTATTTTTAAGAAGTCAAAAAAATGCCCTTTAATCTGTAGCTGTGACATGAAGCTGTTCCAGTGACAAGCTGGAGTTTCACCTACAAATCTTTGAGTTGTCTTCCTGTGTATGTTCAGTGTGCCTTGGAATAGCAGAGAAGGAAATTAAGGTTGTACCCAGCTTTGAAAATGCCCAAATTTGATCGTACAATTGTCAGTGTGGTCTTGTGGTGGAACTGTGCCTACCCGTGGGATGTCCCAGGGGCCACAGAAAAACTAGCTTGGATGGCTCCTACCCAGGCTTCAGCCTACTTCATGGAGGCCTGAATGGCTACATGAACTGGAGTATTAGAAATTCATTCTAGGTTGCCCAATTTGCTTAGCAGTCAACTGTCTTTTAGCCATTGCAATTTAAAACTCTCGGCACAATAGATATTAATACCTATTTTTTAAAGGTTACTGCTTGGTAATAAAGCCTTACTGATACTCAGAGGGGACTTATGAAACTAGTAAGACAAACTAATGGCTTGACATTTGTGTAGAAATAAGCCAGAAATCCTTTCAAAACTCTTCCCTTTTCCTGACTTTACTAGCAACACAGAAGAGAATTGAGGGGGTACAATAGACACCCTGAATTTGTGACTGCTTTTTCATAGGGGCTAACAGAGCAAACTGCGTTACAATTTGGTGCTTACATTTGCTTACAAATCTGATCAGTTGATTGAGATCCAGATTTTGCAGTGTAACCCCAAGGCCAAAGAGAGCTGCTCCCAGAAACCTTAAGTTAAACATATCGATGGGCCAGACGTACTGACTAGACAGGGAGGGCTCAGATGAACAGCACACTGTCTTGGATCAAACTGCTTTGTCTTGGATTCAGAAGGTAGACTTTTTATCCTGGATTGCATCTGCAGCCCTGTAAGTAAGTCAGCCAATGAATTTTTGCTGTAAAGCCTAGCTCTTGTGTTCAAATAGGATCTGGCATTATGGAGTACACATTTTGATTCAGATGCTCGAGGTAGATGCCTGTGTTTGAGTATCTGAACACCATAAGACTGCAAACTTGCAGCTCATTTTGTAGGCAAGAAGTAGATAATAATTTTCTTTTTGTTTTGGCAAGTGCTGTTCATCTGGAAAGAAGTTGTTCTGCCACTCATACTCGAGTCAACCATTAAAGGACATGAAGAACATGAAATATGGCTCTTCGAAAATTATCCTGTATGTTTTGTTAATAAATCCCAGTTTAGTAATTTCCTGTTTTGCTCTAGAAAAAGCCAAAAGATTCTATTAAAAACCTCACCATTGATTTCTAAATGGGAATTAGAAAACGTGGTAAACTATGCAGTTGCTTCTTTGAGTTGAAGGAATTAGACTGACACTATTTTCTTGTTTGTGAGGCTTGCTGGAAATGGGTATTTCTCCACAGAGTGCTTAGGGATCTGACATTGCTGAGCACATTCAGATCCATTAATAATAATAACTTTGAGTATGTAGCAGTTTTATTATGTTAAATGGAGTAACCTTATGTTTTGAAAGCTTGTAGGAGATTTTGAGGAGAATAATGGTGCAAAATGATATGGATAATTTCCATGCATATTCTTTGAGTTTCATTTGCTTCTGACATTTTCACACCAGTTTTAAACACTTCCTGCTTCATCAGATTGGTTTGCGTTGATTCTTCTCTTCCATGAACCCTCTGCAGGATCCAAGCAGCAGAGCTTTAATTAGGGCAACCCAAGAAGACTTTCCAGGTCCCAGCTATTTCTTTGAGATAGAATCTTTGTGCCTCTTTCTTTGATAACCTAAGAAGTGGAAGAATATGGAAAATGTGAATCACAATCTTTCAGTCAGACTCTGCTGGTATGTCATACCTGGACAACTAACAGGTGCAACAAAGTGTGTTGTCACTGATGTATCCTTCCAAAGTTGACCACACTGAAGTAAAGGAGGGAGTTAATTATTGAGGAATAATGTATAATACCGTATAGTATGGTAGCCAAGCTTTCTCTGACTGGGCCAGGGGCTGCTTGCCTCATGATGTGAAGCTTTGACTACATCCAGACTCCACCTTAGGGCCAGACCTTGGGATATCGCGTCTCCTTTACTGCCCTGATTTCCATGCAGAGAGAAGCAGTGTTTGCAGCTCATGTGGGTGTACACCACCAACCCTCCCACCTGTCTCACTGGGACAACATCTGTCTGTGCTTCAGCAGATACATGCCCTTGTATCCCTGTGGAGAGGTAAAATCTGCACTGTACATACAGCTCTCTGATTTTTTTTTAATAAAGTTTCTGTGGGTTGTGCATAGAACGGCTTTTCAAAAAAGTTTGGCTTCGATAAAATACTACTTTGCCAGTTCTTTCTTTACTTCTTTGCTCTCTCTCCTCTCCACAGCTCCGTCTGTACTGCCTGTATTGTTTTACACATTATGTTCTATAGACATTCTAACAGGTTTATTTCTATCTTGGGCAATGAAAGAGTGTGTTTTGGTGATTCATGTTTCACTGTAACAGTGGTCCCCAACAGTATGCTTAGAGCTTATGCAGACAGTTCTTTCACCTCATGTCTGCAGCAATGTCCTGAAGCTCACTTGTTTTGGATATTCTGAGGTCAATGAAGGTCTACTTATTTCCTCTTTCTTCTCTCTCTGTAGAATTTATTCTCTCTCTAGTGACTTAGATCCCCCTGTTCAGATCAGACTGTGGTTTTATTTAAACAGATACAACAAATTAACACACTGAAGTCATCATTATCTAATGAAGCATCACACTACACCAAAATAATTCCATGCTAGGTCATTTAACTTGAGGGAGATCACATGGACTTTGTATGAGATAATAGGAAAGGAAAATACAGGTGTCAATCAGGGAGCCCAAAAATGCTATTCTGAAAACATGAACTCTGAAATATCACTCTGTATGGGCTGATAGCTATTAGATGTTACATATTGCAAAGCATATATTGGGGCCATTCTTTCAGGTCTAGACAACTTGGTAAGATTTGTGGAAGGAGTGGTTTTTGTAGGACTTCAGAAACCAGGTACCAATGTCACGGCTGTTGTCAAATATGACTTTTGTTTTGTTGCATAGTTACAATAAACTTTTCCTTTCTCCATTTTTTAACATTCCATGACTACAGCTTTTGTGACTTTCCATTATTCTTCTGTTTAACATGGCTGAAAATTCTGTCTTATTTCACTATTTTTTATTGACACTTCCAGATTTTGGGGTATAAGATCAGTTGTTCTGATTGTTTCATGTGATAGTTAGGACTTAACTGTATTTCAGTTGATTCCTTGAAGGTCTTCTGTGTTATTTGAAGCTTTAATAAAGTTCCAGACATATATATATGTGTGTGTGTGTATATATATCTCTATGCGCATTAGTATATTTACTGAAGACCAACATTTATCATAGAAAAATACCTTTAATTAATGACTAGTCAGTATTAATAGCTATTTTTCTTTGACTTAATTGGAATTGAAATTTCAATTTCAGTTTCAAAGTACATTTATCATAGTCTGCCATTTTCTTTATTTCTCTTTGTTTCTTTTTGATTTTTTAAAAATTTTTAAAATACAGTTTAAAAATGGCAAAAGGAAAAATAGAATCAAAACCTTTAAAAAAATTAGAGGTAATTGTGGAACACTGGAGTTCACTCCTTTGAATGGCCTTTTGGAAGAGCCTGTTTCACCTCTCTCTATTGATTATATAAGGTCTTAGTGTGGGCACCTGAAGTTAGACTTTTAAGTTAGATAGTGTAAATTCCTCACATGCTCTTTCACATTTATGATGAATTCATTTGTGGATCAAAGTTTATGGCCATGGCCCTTAGTTAGACAACTTTAAAAAAGTTTCTGTAGAATAGCAGGCAAAAGAGAGGATATTGTACTTTTAGAAATATGGTTGTGAAGTCTCAGACGCCATGGGAAGGCTAAAATAAAAAATCCTGGATATAGTCTATTATGCTGCCATTAAATTGTAAGACCTTTTTCTCAGGTTGGAGTTCATATGGATAGTTCTGCATTTTTGCATTAGGCATTATGAGCCCAATACCCTTCCCTAGGCTGCTTTCCTACTGAATTTGTTGCCTGTGGACTAAATCTGGGTTCATGCTGAGGTTTAGGATGATGAAGTCCTTTGTTTTCCAAATGGCTCTTTGTGGACAGTACAACTGTTTTGTAGATTTGTCCTTTGTATTGTAATTGAGTCTTCTTACGGGCACTGTGTCTATACTTATCTCAGTCACTATGGGTTAAGGTATGTTTCCAAACTTCACTTAATAAAAAATTGCACACAGCCAAGAAACAATGAAGTCAATGTAGACAAGTCTTCACATACTTTTAGTATTATGATAAAGCAGTGTGCTTAAACATAATTATAAAATATTTGGGAGAACATGGAATATAGTCTGTTATTCAGCTGTTCAGCCAAACAGGAGTATTATTCTTCAAATCAGCTGAAACTGCTGAAATACTCAGTGCTATGATCATAATTGTCCTACGAAAGGGCACACGTACATGGGCACTCTTTTCTGCACATTGTATGTCCTGCAGCTTTCTTACCCCCAGTAAGAAAGTCAGTCAACCTTCCTTTAAAGTATTCGGCCCTGGGCAAGTCAAAAGTAGCATGGCAGGTGAGGGGTTAATGACATGCATGCAGCTGCTAATACTTAACTTCTGAGGCAATATGGTCCTCGGGGGTAATTTCCAGGCAGTCTCTGACATGAGATGTGACATTTACCATCAAACTCATCTAGGGCCATTGCACATTTTCTTAAGGCTATCAAGAGCTCCTGTTGGCCTTCTTCCTCTTTGCCTGTTGTACAGTTTTTCATTAACCAGTTGGAGTCTCTCTATTTCTACAGCTACTTCTGCCAAGTGTCTGCATACGTACTGGTGACTCTGAGATTCCCTGACTGACTAGAGAAGGCTATTGTTATTTGATGACATGAAAGAATATTGAGTCCTAATTCCACAAAATGAAGCAGGTCAAGAGAAGCAATTGTGAGCGAAGATGTCAGCAACCAAATATGTAGAGGCTGGATAGCACTAATTGTAAGGGGAGTTCAGGAGATACTTGAAGGTTTTAATGTATGCCTGAAAAATATGCATTAGAAAGTTTTTGGAGTAAATTAGAAGGTGTAAAGGGATACTGACTGTAAGTAGTGAAACTGAGACTCAGGGACATGGAGATATGAACACTTAGGTCTGATATAGATCCATCTCTCCAGATCTCCAGATCTGTTAGTCAGCCATAAGACATTCCTACCACACGGGTGGTAGAGGAAAGGTGGCCTGTGGGATGATGCCTGCGATGCACAGGCGGTTTCATCTTACACCTGGTGTTGGCTCTATGGAGCAGCAGATGACAGAGTACACTTGTTTGCTTGCAAGGGTTACCTGGCAGGACCTTGGACCAAAAGCATCCCAAGATCATGCCTGTGCTGTGCACAGAGGTGGGCAGATCCACTTGCCTTGGTACACTAGCCTTAGGTGTGGGTGGTTTGGATGAAAGTCCCAGGAAGGCAAGGGCCTCATTTGCAGGTGCCAGAACTCTGGCAGTCTTATTTGGCCTATGCTGACACTTGGACAGTACATACAACTACGGCTCTTTCATGAAGAGGAAGGCAGGAAAGTTCTGCAGTCATACCCCTGACCACAATGCAGATATATCTTTCCCTGTGCCACTATCTGCTCTATTCGTTCTGCTCTCTGTTACTGTGAGTATAAATCCACAAGCACTCTGACATTCAGTTTGTCACACAGATGAAGAATTAAAAAAACAAAATGAATTAGGATAAAGAGAAGCAAGGTAATTACACTCATCTTCACAATATTCAATTCAGCTCCATCCAGATCTCTAATTTAAGGTCAGCCCAATAATTCAGTGAGCAAAATAGAAGAGGATGCCATTAAAAGCTGAATATTTACCAGGCTTCAGTGCTCACTGAACATAGCTGTTCTTTACCTGAGTAATTTATTTTTTAATTTGCCAGGCTTAAAACTGAAAAATTCTCCAAATACTATACAAAATATAACTTCAATCTGGATTTGAAAGGCACGAGTGCTAGCTTTTGTTGATTTTCACACAAAAGTTTATAATTTTAGCTTAATTCTGAAGGGGTTTATGCACACCTATGCAAAGAATTTTCTCAGCACCTGGATAGTTAGGGATGGATTATGGGACCATAGCTGGTTTAACCTTCTTGTGAGCCTGAAACTTGTTACACTGTATGAAGGCTAGTCACTGAGGCAGGTGAATGAATGGCTAGTCTCTGTTCAATTTTTAATCTGCACATTACTTCAGCTGCTGTCTTTGATGATGCTCTCACCAGAGAGTCCAGGGGCTAAGCAGGTATTGAAGCACAGCATAATTTTTCTACATTAAAATTTCCTACTGTTACTAAATAGGTCCAAGCACAACTCCCAGAAGTAAAAGCGATGAATAAGCAAAGCAATGTCATCCAACCTGGAAAACAGAAAGACTAGAAGACATAATCATAAAAATGTTGGCAGTGATTAATGCCTTGTCTACACCAGAGTTTCCATCAGCAGTAACAGCAATGGGAAATTTTTGGGAAAATCTCGGTGATATGGAAGCATTAAAGTCGGTTCCTGTAGCTCAGGACCAAGGTGTGTTTCTGCAGAGCAATTTCAGATATGACTGTTTTGTTTCTAGATTATCTACCTTCTAGATAAATCAGATTTTGATTTTTTTTGGTCTGAGTCCATTTAAGCATTCATCTATATGAATTCATCTATAAATTCATTACAGAATTAATCTATAAACAGTATAAAGCTGTTTATTAACTGATGCAGGCTCCTTTTTCCTACTGATGTGCCAAAGAACAACCTGGCTGTGATGTTTGAGGTATTTTTTTGCCAACAGATTGTACTGTGACACAGGCAGGACTCTGGCTGTCACTGAGAGACCTAAATGAGGGGGTGGGAGGCTGAAGGGAAGAGAGAACATAGGTGTTAGCAGCATCAACAGTTAGAAAACAGTAAGGAGAAAGCCATATAAAACAATACACTATATGTGAGGTCTTTTATTTCAGAGCTCTCTCATTTTCAGGACTTATTGCAATATGAAAGTTGAGTCTTTGAAAGCCCTGGCCCAGGATTCTTCCAGGTAAAAGATGATGCACACGATAAACAGGTCATAGGAGGCTGGCTATTCTCAGGTGCTGCTGAGCAGATAATGCCAGCAGGTTTGAGAACTTCGGTCTGTAGGAGGGAATCTCCTTGCCCCTGCAGCTTCAAGTGCTGATCCTACTCTGCCCTGTGTTACACAGGGCTGTGCTTGGAGCTGGTCTCTGGGTGGTGTGCCACTGAGGTCTGTGGAGAAAAGTGTGAGACAGCCCATTTCAATGAGATCACCTGTTGTGAATACAGACACTTGGATTTTGGAGGTGTACAGTAACCTGTTTTCTGGCTCAGATGACAGAAAACAATCCCGTTAATTCCTGGACAAAAGGGAGGAAAAAATTCTTTCCCATTCATGGCATTCTGAGCCTGAGCAAATGGTGCCTATTTATTTCCCCTGAAAACCAGAAACAGACTCCTCTTTTCTGGCATATCAGGGCTACACACAGGTGAGGAGTGGGTTTTGTGAGACGGAAAGCTTGGGGGGAATTGTCTTTCCTGTAGGGGTATATCTGTATATGTATGTGACAGAAACAGGGCATTTCTGCTAGCTCCTGAACCTTATGATTCTGTAGAAAGACCTTAGGACACCTCCTATGAGTCCTTAGATCTGCAACACTAGACACTGGAACAGTTTAAATGATTTGCAACTTAACATGTGACTGCAAAACCACTGAAGTATGTAAGTTATTCCAAATTTTCTGGGATTGATACTTTCTGATGTTTTTATTTCATTAGCAATAGACAAAGATAAAGCAACAGTGTAAGTAGACAACTAAGTTTTTCTTAGGCCATGCCTGCTGATGAGACTTCTGCAGTTCTCTCTATGTTTCAAAATGCTGAGGCTTTGCTCAGTAGTTGCTATTAATGTGGGTGAAGTTGGCCATATGGCAAGCAGAAAAAAGTGCTAGAAGAACTTTCACACATAGCTATTGCAGTGCTTTCTTTGCTAAATGAGGATTTTCTTCTTTAAGTCCAGATTTCACATTCAGATCTCTGGGGTAATGCATTAAACCACAAACAAGACTGAAGTGTTTGCACCAGCCTGTTTTAATGCCTAGGAGAAATCCACCTTCTCCTTCTCTTTCGTGCTATGGGGCTGTTTTGTTGAAACATCTCTGTTTCAATTGATTAGGAAGGTGGGAGAGGGAAATACTCTGTTAGATTTGCTGTTAAATCTACAGCAGGTTCATCAACAACTTTGCCGCCAGTATCTTCTCTTAGCATTGTCCCTGAGGAGTTTCTCTGAATCCTTCCTCAGTTTTGCTTGCAAAAGTGCATTATGCTACTGTAAGTTTTAGATTAATTTTTCCATTTCTCAGATCTACGGTGTGTTCCTCTAAATCACCTATTTCAGCCAAAGCATCTGCTCAAGTGTGATTGTGTGTACATGTTTTTCTTTGTATGACTTAGCTTGTCATATTTATTTCAATCTCTCTGTGGTATCTATCCATCCATATGTCAAGCTGCAAACCAATATTGATTTCAGAGGCCATATGCTATCCTGATGTCTACAAGCATTTCTCCTGGTAGTATCAATGGGCGCTCTCCCTGTGGAGCCTCTGGGCTTTCCAAGCTTGGGCAGCACTCTTGGTACTTCTTGTGTTAGCTTATCAACTTTTCTTCACGATAGACAGAAATTTAAGAACAACTCAAAGTAAAACTTGCTTAGTTAAATAACCACCAATATCTTGTGAATCACAGTTCTCCTCTTAACAATATTTAACTGCAAACTTTATGAACAAAACATTTTACTATGAATATGGTCTTCCTTCATTATTCAGTTGTGAATAGGTACTGTCTTGAAGCTCACAAATTAATTAGATTCCCTTATGTAGCGCCCTTCCCAGTTAAAGACTATATTAGTGTACCATCTTCCTCTGTTAGTGCCTTTGTGCTAAAAGCTGAGTGGTACCCTTCCAAGTCCTGTCCCCTACAGCAATCTCTTTTTCTGTTTTGTTTCTTTTTTTTTTCTCACATAAATTGCTGTGTCTTCAGGTTTGCCCTTCTGCAGCATTTGTCTAATTTTAGTGCGTTTTTATCCAATAAATATAAAAAAAATGAAAAAAGATAGGTATTTCTCCTGATATAGACCTTTAATGCCCTGTGTTTTAGAGGCAATTTTTTCTCATATGAGGTTCTGGGACCCAGGCAAAAATATACCACCTGTACAGCAAGTGCTGGATGGAGGATGGCAGGCCATATCATAGAATTACAGAATATCTCAAGTTGGAAGTGACTGAAAAGGATCATATTTTTAATAACCAGCATAGACACATCCAAGCACAGATACAAGACCTTAGTGAAAAACTTTATGGGAAAGAATAATGCTTCCCTTAGCACAGAAGAGAAAAATGTTAGGAGAAATGTATAGATTCTAGCCTATCTTTTCAACAAGGCAGAAAATCTAGTGCTGAATTGTTGTACCTACCCAGCTTCTGGTCATACCTAGCCCTTGGTCGTTGCTACTGTGGTGGACATTGCAGCTGTAAAAAAAGCCAGTGGCTAGAAACAATGAAGTAAATACTTCTTTAGTCATGAACATTTGTTCAGTCTTGATTTTTTGGACTGTTGAGGAAAATTCCTCCCAGACTGTTGCAGAAAATTAAACTTATTCTTCATAGTGCACAAAGGGACATCTATCTATAGGAGTTAGTTGCTAACTTCAGGTGGTGCACAGGCCTGTATACAAAGGACTTCAAGACCTTAAACATAGTCCCCAGCGAGAGCAAACATTTCAAAAATGCCATATGTATAAGTTGTCCTGTGCAACCTTTTTTCAGTCATGAAACTACTGGCCTTTTTGTAATATAATCCATTCTAAATTTGCAACATATCATGTCCTTTGGAAAGTGGTGGCCTCTTACCAAGAGGGCAGGCATGTTTTTAGAAGTGTCACTACACAGAAGTTTTTCTCCATAAAAATTAAGCCTGTCAAAAAAACAAAGCCTTCTTCTGCCCAGTGTATGAGATTTTTTTTTTTTTAAATTTGTATTACTTTGCTGTTAGCAAAGACAGCTTCGATTTTTATTTCACAGCAAATGAAAATCAATTTTACCTGTAAGATGAAACTTTCAAAGAGAAGAAATCCTAAAATGCTTCTTTCTGGGTTTCTTCACCTAGTCAGTCATAATCTGCTAACTCTTGTAGTCTTTTGTTTATTGCAACATATTGTGGTAGCCAAGTGCTCTGTACAATAATGTAATAATTATATGAGAGCTGGTGAGGTACACATGCAATCTGCTTAGTTTATTTTAAAGCATCTCTCAGGTTTACCCACTCTGTCTGTGGCGATGAAATGAAACTAGAAAGAAACAAAATCACTGTAAAAGGTAACACAAGTTCTGGTTGCCTTTGAGTGAAATATGATGAAAACATTGTCCTGCTTTTGCTTATCTTTGCTTATGTTTTCATTTCTTTATCTAGTTAAAGAAAGAGAGAACTGGTGGTGGAGGAGGATGGGATGGGTCTGGGAGGTGGGGGGCAGGCAGCAGACCTACTGAATAACATGCTCAAGAGCTCTCCTGCACAATGAGATTAGCACGATGTGATCATTTTGGTGCCAAGGTGCTAACACAATAATACAAGCGAGTTTGCCAACTTTTCAAATTGAATGTATTTGATTATTTGCTTTTAATTAGTGCGAGTTTTGGAGTATGTACAGGATTGTTAGAGATACATGAAAAGCCTCCTATGGCAGGAGAGTGTATTCTCAGTAAAGATGGTACAGCATTGTTCTTTTTTAGCTGTGGAGAATGAGATTTAACAGCTATGTTAAATGTTTTAGGCTGTTTCTATTGTGCCTCTGTTTCAACCTATTGGCAAGCCCAAGTGATTCAAGAAAATAAACCTCTCATTTGAGCTGAATGTTGAGCACTTTGCTATAAGAAGAATTTTGAGCCTAACTTCAGGATATAGAAAGTATCACTGGTTTATTTACAGGAGGCTCTTTCTTTGTTTTTCTCCCTTAACAAGATCTTGAGTAAACTCATGCTGTCATTTTTTCCCCATGCAAGTCATCTCCTTTTTGTTCATTTATCTTGAGTGCCATGGTCAAGATTGTAGATTTTTAGAAATAATTTTAAATGTCAGAAACAGATTGCAGCTCTGGAGGAAATATAGCAAGACAAACTGTTTATTTTGACCTCTCCATTTTTCATTCTGAAGTAAAAAAGGCAGACCAGAGGTGTCTTAGGGATTGCTTGGATGATTTACTACTGGCTCACTTCATAACTTGTCAGTCACTGGGAGTAACTCACCTCCCTGGACCAGGAGATGTGTCAGCAAAAGGAAAAGTAACTCTCCTTGTTTGGCACAGATTGTAGGTCACTGTCCATTTCTCAGTTTTCAGCATTACCTGGCTTCTCTGAGTTCAGACTCTTGGGTTTGCATCATCTGAAGAACAGGAATAAGAAAGACTCAACACATTCCATGTGTCGTAACACAGCCTTCTACCTATACTGTTCTTCAGACATTTATGCAGTTATATATGCACATACACACATATATATGTTTTAAATACTCCCCCCTTAAACAATGGAGAAAAACAAATGGTTGACAATAACAATGGCAGCAGCTCTCCAACAAAAGCATGCAATTATTACAATTATACTATCCTTGATTAGGCTCCCATGCATTGCATTTCAATGTAATTGATGTTGTAGGTTGACACATTGGACACCAAATATTCTCGCCTGTCCCTTCACTCTTTTGTTTCAGAGCCTGATTTGCATTTTCTATGCTTTTAGTAATGAAGACTTAGCACTTTTCCTCCATTAGAAAAAAAAAGAGAGACACAATAATCTGCAACTCGGCACTTGTTTAAGGATTCTGACCCTCAAAAATACCACTTTGCTTCACACATTAGCTGCTTACAAAGAAGGAAGCTAATGTATCATCTAATTGGGCAAACCACTGCATCTGATTTCTCTCAATCAGACTATTAGCTTCGTAATTACCCATCTGCCTCATGTGGAAAAACGGCAAGGCGAACACCCAGCTAATAACATTCTCAAGAGCTCTCTACCACAATGAGATGAGCATGATGTTGTGGGATATAGTCCCTAACCATTTAAATGCCAAGGTGGTCTCACAATACAGTAGGAGTCTGCCAACCTTCACAGTATGAATGTGCTTAATTATTTGTCTTTAATTAGTCTGAGTTTTGGGGTCTGTTCAGGATTGGTGATGAAAAATGAACGTCAGGAAATAAAGCCTCTTGAGCTCTCTGGCAGTCTGGTTTACATCCTCTTGTCTGCTAAAATAGTGGTATGGATAGTGGGATTCATCTCCTAAGCAACTCGGTTTCCCCTCACTCCTTTTTATTGATTAGAAGAAGTTTTCTGGGTACCTAAGCTGGGGAGCTTTGTCAGAATTCAGTTGGAGGATGCTCAAACAATCTTCAGCCTTGAATCTTTTATTTCCTGCAGTTTTACACTCTTGACCTTTATGGAGTTACTGTCAAACTACACTAATTTAAGTGAGGAGATGCTCAAATCTTCAGCAGAGAGAGGTGCCATTCTCTACTTCCAGCCCTGGTTCTGCCCCTCCTGGATAGTTCAGAGTATCTGTAAACATGTCTCCCACTCGGTCAACATGCAGATTGCAAAAGGCTGGAATGCCCTTGCTACCTGACTCCAAGGTTGAAACCATATGGTCAAGTCGCAGGTGATTCTCTGAGAAGGGCCCTTGGCTCTGTTTTCACTCCCACATGTGGTTTAGTAAAGCCCACATCTGGTTGCAGGTAGAGCACAGAGCAAGATGCATCTGCCTAATCTGTGTTCTTTTCATTGATTTGGAAGCTTAGTAGAGATACATTAAGGATAAATCAAATATTAATCCATATTGACTAATTGCAAATAATTGAGTTTTCTTCATGTGACCTACCAAAGAGCATACAGCATTCTTTATTTTATTGTAATTTATTCTTTTGTCTTGGTACCTAAAATGCCAGTTATGGACTTGATCATTCAAGTGCTGATAATCCCAGCAAGGGAACTAAGAACTCTTAAAGACAATCTCAGAGGAAAAAGAAACACTCACCCATTAAACAATGCTTTAAATTTCTTGTAACAGAACTATCACATGTACCAAATTATTTTTCATGTTGTTATATTTCCAATCGAAATGTTCATGCATTGTCCTTCCTCAGAAACAGTATCCGAAATGCTGCCACAACTACTGATATCAATAATGGTATTAAGACATAAATGCAACTATTCATTAGTAACTCGGTATTCCAACAACCCTCTCTGTCTTTCTAGCTGCAGGACTAGCAAGATGTGTACACAGCAAATGGAAACAACCAGATGGTCTTGCAGTTATGACCCTCACTCTCTTCTCTCCCATTGTTTACTGTTATTGTTCATTGTACTACGTCCAAACCCCTTTACAGGTCTGCCAGCATGGATTGCTGAATAGAGGCCCTAAACTGCAAACTCTTCACATGCCTATTTCTGATACTGCATAAACACTGTTTAGGCTGTCACAGATGATCTGTGAAGGCTTAGTCCAGGTGGTAGTTCTTTGTCACATGAATCACAGTATTTACTGTCGTGGTTGGGTCATGTTGAGTAACTTTGTTCACACAGGAAATTATTACATGAAAGTTTGGTTCAAGCCAGAACCAAACCTACTCAGGAGAGTAGGCACCACTGAATTTGAATGTCCATAGAGTGACAGCCAGGAGAGGCCACCCCTGCCCTCAGATGGGAAGAGGCAGGACAAATGGCCATCCAGGCTTGATTCCAGTGATGGGAACCTGCACAGCGAGTTTGGGAGAAGTGGTGGCTCTTCCTGACGGGAGAACTCTCTTCCTCTCCTCAGCAGTGGAAAATACCGTGGGCACTGAGATATTTATCTTGGAGACAGAAAAAGCTGGTCTGGCTTTCTGGACAATTGACGTAGCTGAGTCCTGGTTTGTCTATTTCTCTGACCCCGGCAGTTTGTTGCCACAGACAATTGCCTGCACTGCCTTTGCACAGAAACATCTCTGGTATTTTGTGAGGTCCTGTGTTTTTTTGCTGCTTGATAATTGTGTCATATTAAACAGTATTTTGCACACAGTACTTTAGCCTCCCAAAATCTTCACCAAATACCATCAAGGGATTCCCAACTTCATCTCTGTGAAATAGTGTCCCTGTTTTATTAACTGCAAAACTGAGGTGAGGCCTCGGGCAGTGCTGTGTAGTCATGTAGTTCTGTGAACTGCCTGAGTGTTTAGCTGCTCATCAAAATGGGCCTTAAATAACTTCAGCTCTCTTACTTGGGCATGTCCTCGCTCAAGTGGCATTCTGCTCTTTGGGGTATGGTTTGCCTGAATGAGGACTGTGAGACTGGTATTTCGAACGCCTGTGGTCTCTGTGTTTTGTCTTCACCTTCTCTCTAGCGACCTCTTGGTACGGTTGAAGTGTTGCTGCCCAACCACCTGAGCTCCCCCATGCTTCTTTCTCCTGCAACTCGTGGCTGGGATGGCACAGCAGTTCTTGAACTGTTACCATTTATCACCCAGCTTACTACGGTGATCTGACGTTGGCTCTAGTTTTCTTTCATGTACTGGCCTGTAAATCGCAGCTGTTCAAGAGCTGATTCTTCTCTGCTCTGAGGTTATTTTTCTTGGCCATAGACTGAGTAATTCCAGGATAAAGATGTCAGGCAGGTGTTCTAGGCAGGAATCACTGCACCTTCCAAGCTGAAAGTGCCAGCAAATGCAATTCAAGAATCGCCCTGTTTGTTGCTGCGTGGATGTGTTAAGTCCCTCCCAGTGGCAGTGGTTGTTTATGCTGGGCCTGTTGTTTGGAAATATTGAAGACTGAGTTGAGAATGATGTCATAGATGACAAAACTATCCTGCTGGACCAACAAAAAGTTTCTTCTGAGACACTCTCTGGATGTTGCTGCTGCATATGACTCTCCTTTTCAGACATGTGCACGTTAACTGGCACTAATTCAGTGGGAAAGCTGATGATGGGATCTCTCTTGAGTGTCTTGAACTGCATGATTGGCCTTTGTTGTGGCTGAGCAAATACCCCACTTTATAACCCTGCTGACAGGGAAGTGAGCTTTGTACATGAATGAGTAGCAGACATTTCAGGAGTGGACACACTCTGTCTTTTAATGTTGTCTGTCAGACTAGAGGGTTCTGAACAGGAACCCTAAGGTGGTCAAAACGTACACTGACCTAGTGGTTGCTGAAGACTTAAAAAGCTGTACTGAATTAGGTTAGGGAAAATAGCTCTTGGCTTATACTGAGAACCTGAGGGGAACACTTCACTCCCTCTTGGGTTCCCCTTTGGCTATATAGGATATCTCACAGAAGAGTTGTCTTGCTAGACCAGCCTCTGTACTCACCTGTGAGTTGTATGTTTGTCAAGCTAAATGAAAAGAAAAACAACTAGTTTTAAATGACTTCTGACTTTGGGTTCTGACTGAGCTCGAGCTGATGACTTGTACCAGGTTAGACCCACTTCTGTCTCATAACTCACCAAAACATTTGTCCATCTGTCATCTGCTACATTGAGCATTTTAGTTCCTGTTTCCATTAGAGGTACCACACCAAATTTCAACAAATTTCACTCATCTTGGTCTGAACATGTCCTGTGAGATCAGTAAGTTTGGTAGGGGAAGTCAGTTGGGGAGAAGGACATTTTTTGCAGTTCTGTAAGAGTAGAATAACTGATGAGATAGGAAGGAAAATAGTCTATGGATTTAATCTTTAGAAAGATTATTGAAAGACCCTAGGCACACATTTTTACTGCTTAAGCAGGAAGATGCATAAGCTTTTTAGAAAAATCTTTAAGAAGTCAAGATTTTCAGTTTCATGTTTAAATGTTTTTCTTGGACATGTGTGCTATCAGAGGAACTTTCCTGCTGGAATAGGATTGATTACTTACACTCTGTCTAGATGTTCATTCCACTCCTATGCAAGAGTTTACTGTTCCCTAAAATATAAGTGATTTCTTTCTCCGTCTTTCCTGCCTCCTGGAAACAAATTTTGCTCTCCTTTTATTAATGAATGAGTGATGGGTTGGCCTTTACAATTATTTCTTAGCAAGGCGAGGCAATAGTTCCTTCTCCTCTCTTCTGGCTCTGACTTTCCTATAGCTTTGTTCTCTGTTGGCCATCAGTATTTCAGCTATGTATGCCCTATTGTTTAAATCTCTGCAAAGTTATACCATTGGTGCTGTGGTTCAGTTCCCTGTTTGACCATAGTGTTTTGATGTTTTCTTGGGGTCCGTACTGAACTCTGGGTGCATCATAATAGTGCTTGTACTTTCTTGGGAAGGTATGTGTTTCATGTAGCTATGAGATTTTCAGATGCTGAGCTAAGAAGGATTTTGAATATGCCTGGGACAGGTGAAAATGGGATCCCTTTAGAGGTATTAAATGTACAGGACATAATCTGAAATGGATTCTGTTATGGTGCGTGTGTTCCTGGAGTCCCTTGTCTCTGCTGCATTCTGCGAGGTTCTGCAGGATTTGAGCATGTTTTGTAAATATGGACCATTGTTGTAGTGTAGCTTAGATGACCAAGGACTCTTATTGGCTCCAAATTTTAGGGAACAATCCATCAGCAGATTCAGTGATGTTCTTGATTAATTTAACTCACACAACACACAAATGCAATACGGAACTCAGTCAAATTAGTCTTTTTCATTATTCCTTTTTCCTCTTCCAACAAAGATGGCAGGGCAACTGCCCAGCACATGTGAATCAATGTATTCATAGTTTTGGGAAGTAATGTCTCTTTAATTAATTTTATCATTAGAAAATGCTGGTTAATTAGGCTGAAAAACAAAAGGAACCGGAAGGGTGTGTTGTGGCTTTAGGCAGAGTAATCTGGGTGCTGTTCCCAGGGAAAGATTAGCAGCTCTCTTGCTGAGAGATTGTGGTTCACAGCCAGCTCTGAACAGCCAGTACTGTATGCAGCCACCTCTGGAGCAGAGAGCAAGTGAACTCAGCAGGGAAGGCCAGGACAAGTCTCTGCTCTTATAGGTCAGATGAGCTATAATGTCAGACACTATTTATCTGTGGTTCCTTATCTAATTCAAGAAACTATATTAAAAATACCCAAACAGCAAACTCTTGCTATGATTTGAACATTAATAAAAGTATTAGAAATAGCAGACCAAAACAACAGAAGAACAGTTCTCTTCATCACTTGACAGAACTTCTTCCTTCCAGGATTTAGGTTTACTAAAAACTAAATTTTCTAACAACCAACCAGTTTTGTTGGAATACACAGGATCCAGTTTATTCCACTGGATTCGTGTTCAGTGCCAGGATACAAGGTCAATTCATAAAAATAGGGCACTGTCTCTATCATAACCTAGACCTATTTGCAATTCACCCCTTTCACCTTGGCTGCAAAGCTGTTTGTTCACATCAGGATGTAAGCTGAATATTTATAATAATAAGCCTTTATTGAATGGTGGTGTCCAAACTCATGGTATTACTTGCAGCAACACTTGGGGTAATGAAGAGTTCAATATTATCAGTCACAGACTTGGTTTTGATAGCAGTGTACTGACTTCTGCTATGTGGAGAGACTAATGTAGCTGGACTGAAAAGGACTTCATAAACAGCAGTTTTGCTTAGGGCGTCAGCTATCAATCATTTATTGTGAGAGCTTGCAAATGAGGTTAGTGTGTTGGATATGCATGCTATCTGTTGTTTAATCAAGTCCTTGATGCAATCTTCATGGTCCTTCTAGATTCCTGGAGGAGACTCTGGACAGGGATCTAAAAAAATTGTCAAGAAGTGCACCTGGAACGACAAAGAATGACAGAAAACTAGTCAGATGACATCCTTAGAGAGGTTAGCAAGCTTGACTTAGTGACAGATGAACTGGAGGGTGATGTCTGATTTCAAAGAGGGTGACTTTTGTCTGACAAAATGAAGCTGAATGGACTGGAATTTATGAAAGATAATACTTAAAAAGTTATTTTAATCTATAATGAAGTTTCCTATTCTATTAAGTAATATTTCAAAGTTTACACTGCAAATGGTCTGCTATTCAAACTGCACTGCTAGGTCATTAATTAAAGTGTGATGACTTTTATAGTGTCTAAGTTAAAAAGACCTATGTCTACCCATATTACAGTGGCAGCTACTCTCTTGGCCACTGGGTCAATTGATCATTTTATGATACAATCACATGTTTTGTACCAGCTTGCTCAGGCCTGTCCATCTGGTGAGAGGAGAGCCTTCCTGTAACACTTTCTCTTTTACTAAGAGACAAAGCAGCTGCTGTGGTACTGAAGACCAAGGAAGCACACAAGAAATTTGCCAATTAGGTCTTGTAAGGAGGCAAACAGCCCAGCAGGAAAGTTGCATTTTCCCTCTGTTTAATAAAAAGGGATAAAGCCTTCTCTCTTCACCTCCTTCTGCCTTGGTAGAAGTTCTTGATAGGATTTAATTTGGTTTCACAGCAATACTGGTCTTTTGATCTTTAGTCAGGCCCCAGGATCTTGAACAGTAAGAATTACTTTTTTTAAAATTAAGTATTTAACACAAGACTGATATTTTAAATCAGAAAGGACTACTTGTTGGGAAAGGAAAATGCACTTGGTCCCGCTTGGACAACAACTTGGAGTTGCTGCATGCCTGGTGCAAGGCGTGTAACCAGGAGCAGTAACCCTTGCAGCGGCTGCATGGTTGCTGGCTCCAGGGAATCAGTGGGTCTCTGCTCAGTTTCAGTGGACAGGTGTCATTTTCATGCAGTGAAAAACATGATCCTCCTAAGCAGGCACTAATTGGCCCCCTTGTTGGCAATCTCAGCAGAGATGCCAGAGTGAATGGGCATGAAATCTCACTCAAACCCTTTGTGGTTTTCTCCTCAGGTCAAGGTTGAGGTGCTTTGGCAGAGAAGTGTGAGGAAAGCTGACACTGCTGCTGTCAGTCTCCAGGTCTGTCAAGCTGCCACCTTTTTTAAACACTGGAACGCAGGGGTTTGGGCTTTTAAGATGTTTTTTTATTACTGTATTAAACTTTTGGAAGCATTGTCCTTTGGGGAGGTTGTAAATGCCGATGAACAGGGGAAATTTCTAACCTGCTCCTAAGGCAGTATATACAGCAATTTACTACTTACCTAGAATTTGCCTTCCCTAAAGTTTCAAACATGCAGCATGATAGCCTGCCATCATCTTTTATATAGAATAAGGGAGACCCTACTCCTTTATACACAGCCTGTGTGACCCAGAATAGTTCAGGCCTGTAAGTTACACTCTTTTAATAGATGCTGTATAGGACCCAAGTATTTATCTTCTAAATAGAACTTCAATCAAATACATTACTTCAGCGTCAAATATACCGAGTGTAGAAGCTTTTTAGGGTAGTATAATGATTTTAGGTAACATAATTCAAGACACTTGATAGTATACAGCATACAAGGACATTTATGTAAAAAGGACTCAGTGATTCTTTAATACACACAAACGGTTTGGAAGGCATGTAGATTTTTAAAACTCCCCCAGAAGATTGTGTTGCACCATCCCCTGGCACTACATGAAGGCTTTGGTTCAGTGCTGCATTTACACACAAACTAACAAGAGAGTCTGTGGGGACAGCACGCAGAGCAGTCAGCAAGACCTATGACATCAGCTTTTGCAAGGCTTGGATTCATCCCTGCAAGTTATTTCTTAGAAAAGACAAACAATCCATTAAAACTGTAAGCATCTTGACTACTTTTCTGTATTCTGAAACCTTCTTAGAGAGGCTTATAGTCACTACTAATGCTGTTTTAGAATGAATTTCTGGCCCAGACCCTAAGGGCTCTTTACTTGCTGTTGGATATTTTTTTTTTCAGTAATGCGTTGCAAAACTACAGAAGGTATTAGCCCATCTGAGAGCAGGTAATGTTGCAGAGGGAACCATTTTCAGTGTCATTTTCCTCCCTAATGTTCTTTAAAGCTTTTGTGCTGCAACTAGCTCAAATAAGCACTCTGCTCTAGAATTTATGCCAGATAACAGGTTTTCCCAAACCTAGTGCTCTCCTTACAAGAGCCGTACATTCCTCTATTGAACGTTTTCCTGAGGATTTTCATCATGTATTTTTTATAGTCCTAACCTAAGAGAACAATTGAGATGGAGGCCTATCTAAGAAGATGCTGCATAAGCTCAGATTTTCGTGCTTACAGGTCTGCTGTGGCTTCTTCTACCATAGCATTAGTGATACAAATGAAATAAGCCTCAAAGCTGCAGAAAGCTCTTATGAGGTGCACTAGTGCAGGGCTGAATTCAGGACAGCAGTGGAAACAAACCAAGTGCCCAGACTTGCCTTTCTTAACAACTTTCCTTTCTGTTTCTTTTTGCCTGGCTCTTCTAGCAGCCAAAATCACATTATATGATACTGGGAATCCGCTGAAGCTCCGGCAGAGAAATTCTGGATTCCGGGTGGATAAATCGCTGAATGTGGCCAGAACAAATCCCTTGACTTGGAGAGAGGAAAAAGCCTTAAGGAGAAGCAGCTACTACTGTGTCTGTTCCAACAGGGCGGATTTCACAAGGAAATTAAAAAGGTTGGAGTTCAGGGAACAGTGGCAGAAAGAATTACCTGAATGGAAACCTGGTTTGAAATGAGTATCTCAGTGCATTTTATTCATCGAACAGAAGGTTAAACAGTGATAAATATATCTACAGGGGAAAAAAATACAAGCACTAACGCGAGCAAAAAGTTGTAAAAGAATCCAGGGTTGGAAGGGGAGGCTTGACTAATTCAGACTAGGTACAAGGCACATTTCTATCAGGGAGGATAATTAACTGTTGGAACAACTTAAGGGCTGAAGTGGTTTCTCTGTCACTGGACAATATTGTGTGCTGTGCTGTAAGATGTGCTTCAGTTTAATCATGGCTTTTGGATTCAAAATGGGAGATAATAGAGATGCAGTCAGTATGGAAGAGGTGAAAATAAGTGATAACATTGGTGTTTGTCTACTGTTTATGAAGTTTATCCAATCTGATTTGCACAATACATATTTTTTCTTTCAGAATTATTGTCAGAAGGAAAAATTTCCTTTTTTTTATCTTTACGTTTTTTATTTTGTTCTATGACATACACAGTATCTATACTAACCTGAAAAAAACAACTTTGTAAAAAGAACTAGTAAAGAGGTGACCTGTGATTGTGTCAAACAGTTTTAAGGCACCCAAACGGAGAGAAGAAGATTCTGTTTCAGGAGATTTAAGTAGAAAATATCTCAATCTTTTTATAGGGAAGTACAAACCCCACCAAGTATAGTTCTGTATTTGTATGTGTAATGCACTGTAAATATTGATGTGTTACAGAAAATGCCAGTACAATTCTGAAATAAGCACTTCCTACTTGTATTCCAAATTAAATTTTTATTCTGATGCTTAATTTGTCTAATGGAAATTGCAACAGCATACATTTTTTTTTTCTATTTGCAACAGGATGGGTATATTTGCAGGAGTACCTATGTAAGAGTGTAATTCTATATATAACAGTAAAATTCTATATAACAGTATTGTTGTAAGTATAACTTTTTTTGCATTTGTAAGGGTGAGATCTGCATTACAAGGATTCAAATATCTGTTTCCCACTTGAAATCACTTGTACTGTACATATAATCCGAATTGAATGTCTTATATTCTTGTTTAGGTTTGTTAATTGTTAAATCAAATTAACAGATGTTTTGAAATAGAGGAAAAAAGAAGTGAAAAGATGAAATGCTAGAGGAAACAAGACAAAGCCTGGAAACTACAATTGTAAGGTTGTAACAGGTAAGTTTAAATAAAGGCCAATTAGGCAGCCCCAGAGGAGGGGTTTAAGAGGACTGTTACGATCTTGCTCGGTCAGAAGATAAGCAATAGATGGCTCAAGTGCTCCAGGCTCTGAATTCATTAAATTAATACCCTTGATATAACTGCCATACACACCCTCAAAGTAGTGTTTCCTCTGAACTTTGTCTTTAAAGTACTTATGTAACTTGCAGGAGTGGGTAATACTTTTTGTATGTAAGGTCTTTCTCTTTTCTTTGAACTCAGATGTATCATTAACTTGCCATGCATTAGATGGGCTGTGGTCGTCACCTTCACTTTGGCTTTAGCTGACGTGTTTTTACCTTATTTCCCATGGCAGAGGTACCAATCTTGTCAGGTTCTGTATAGTAGCAATACTAAGGCTCATGTACTCCTGTTCTAAGTTGAGCAGCAGAGAGGTGTATTGTAAAACTCCTGTAATCTGTGCTGTGGTCAGAAGCATACGAAGATGTTGTCTTAAAGGTCAGCGAATGTGATTTAAAAGTAGGTGTGACTGACAGTAACTTGAACTGTGAAGCAGTGAGAGTACATTTTTGTATTAGCTCTATAAAACAAATAGTTCAGGTTAAAAAAAAAAAAGGAAGCAAAGGTTTTACTGGTGATCAGTAAGCATTTAAGTAAAATTAAATGTCTATTGATTTAAAAAGATTTAAACATAGGAATGATATGAATTACATAAGGAAGTATAATAGGAATTACATAGCTGCATTAATTTTATGTACTGGTAAATGTACGAAAGATAATTTTATTATACAATGGATTCCTAGGAACTGCTAATGGAGCTTTGCCCAGGGAGGACAGTTTGTAGGATTGGGTTGTTAATATCCAGCAGAATTTGTGGCATTTGGGAAGGAGAAGCAGATATAAGGTAAACATTTCCCAGAGCATACAGCTTTAGCTGAAAAGGCCAAGGTGGGACAAGGTAACCAAGCAGGGCTTCTTGTAAATCTCATGACTTTTGCAGTCCCATTTGAGGAAGGAGATGGCTTCCCTTGAGGTAGAGAATGGATTTGATGTAGCAAAGAATAAGATGAGGTGGGCTTCTAACTTTATATTATTGAAGTCAGTGGAATATTTACCTCTAATATCGACAGGACATTATGAATCAGGTCCCACGGAAGGAATGACACTCACTGCTTTTCGCTGTATGGCTCCTGACAGAAAGTCCAAGCTCCTGCACACCTAGATCACATGGGATTGTTCCTTTAGACAGTGAAAGGGTCAGAGAGGTAGCCTTGAATGGTGACATAACTGAACTGCTGCAAAACTGTGAATTAAGTTGGGAACTTGGAACTTTTCCTCATTTAAGGAACCATGAGAGAGAACAGGGCAGGTACTGAGCAAAGTCACTGCCCAAATGCTGAGAGAGAGAACTTCTGAGGCAGGGCAGAATCACAAGATAAAAACATCCTTGCATTTACAGCATGGGGTGGGGCAAGAAAGTAAAGATGGAGGAAGTTTCTAGATAAAACAACCTTTAAAAGTACTACAGTTTATGTGATAAACATCATTCAAAGCAGACAGAACAGCTGCAAAATATGATAAAAATCACTTGAAAGTTCATTGATTTTGCAGTAAAACTATAAGTACTTCACTTTATAATAATTGTTCCTCTCATGCTTTCAAATCTTGTACTTGAGCTATGAGAGTATTCAGGTCAGGGCTGCATTCAGAAAATAGGCACAAAAAGACAATGAAGCTCAACTAGAGAGATACTTTAATCATGAGCTAATTTACAAACCAAAGCAAAACAAAATCATTTTTGTCTAAGATTATTAGAAGATGCTAATTCTCTGCCTAAAATTATCTTTTTTTCTGTAACCTAAAAAAAAAATTAAAACCCAACTCTTATCTTCCTAATTAAATTTTGTGACTTGGCTTACATGGTTGGTTAGATTTTTTTTTTTCCTAGTCTAAGGACAATATGCATGTGTTATTCAAATGTGAGCTCCTCTGTAGTATAAACTCATATAAACACTGTCCTGATGGTGCTAAACTAATGATAGTGCTTTTTCTCATAATTTTCTCTTGTAGCTATATTTAAAATAAGTAAGCAGCTTTTATGGAAGAGAGACATGTGTGAGAATGGAGCTCTGCTAAGCATATGTAGCTTTGTAGAATTTGTAAGAGACTTAAAAAAAACCCAGAACAAAACCAAGAAACACACCCCCACCCCCCAACGTAGCAATTTAAAGCAATGGTAGGCAACAAAAACATTTCTGTGATCACATGATAAGGACACTCAGCAACAGAGCTAGGCAAGGTAAGAGTAGAGAGTATTCATTTGAATTAAGAATGTGAATATATACTTTTTTATCTCTAATAAGTTTCATTTTCTAGAAACACTTATGAGACCATTTTTGCCTTTCTTTTTAATTTGGAAAAACAATTATGGTGATTTGTTGTATGTGCACACAAAAAAATTTACACACAGTTGCTTGGAGTCTTTCTATACGAATAAATTTAAGCATTTTGATGTACATTTGTAATGTACCTGATGTACATATTCTTCAGATTATCATTGCATAGCCATCTTCAAGTCTCTTTAGAGCCTTTATGCACATCTTGTAGCCTATTTGTAATCTGTCTAGTAAGTGAGTCCTTGGCTCAAGGGGCTATTAATTTATTTAGGTTAGACATGGGCTTAAGGACTTGACTGAATTTGGTCTTGTGTGGTTGGACATCATCCAAGCTGGGACAGTAATGACACTGTCTACTTGAGGAGACCCTTATGCACTGTGAGCAACGGGGTATGGAAAGGTAGTAGGCTAGCTGAATGCACTGTGTACGGGAAGAAATATTTTGCATGGCCTATTAGCCAAATCTGCAACACTTCACCCCTCCCAGTTCATGAACACCTGAATGGGCTGGCCAGCAGGGAAGAATATGGGTGAAATGACTGCCAGCAGCAATTTGGTTTCTGAATGCTTTGAAATTTATTAAATCGTACAACCCGATAGCCATGTGGGTTTTTTTTTTTTTTTATGATTTAAAATGCTTAATGGTGTTCAGTTCTGTCCTAAGTATGCAGCTATACAAAGCAATAACATACATTTCAAGTCTTTCATATTAGTAAAGTTCAAATGTTAGTAATACAGCCCTTCATTTCCAAAAACTATGCTTGCACTAAGGCAAACGTCAGCAAAGGTACAAGCCCATCATTTCTCTTTTTTTGGATACCTCATGGCATCTCTAGTGGGGCAACTCATCTTGTTTTGTCCTCCTCTTTGTTTACAGGCTAAACAGTCTCTGCCTGCTGCAGCACTGGTGCTCTCGGTGCGATATCACCTTCTTCCCATCAGACAGGGCAAAGATGGACCTAGAACTTGTACCAGCTGCCTCAGCTGTGGATCCTGGGGAGTCCTCCAGCTTCCTCATGTCTGATTTGTTTTGACTGCTGTGCTGCCAGCCAAGCCTGTGGGTGCACTGAACCAATATCCCACCTTGAAGACTCTTGCCCACGTCCCTTTAGTGTGCTTGTTATATAGTGTTCTCTGGAAGCTCTTGTTTAAGCAAGCACTCGCTAAACAGCCGATTGTTTCCTCTTTCCACATTTCTGGTCAGTTATTCTAACTGTATGAGTTCCGATCACGCTGGTGTACTTAATAAAATACATTTGTCATTGCTGTCAGCAATGAGAATCCTATCATTGCTGATTTGTCAGATTTCCCAGGAGCTGGTAATTTTTTAATGCTGTTATGTGCACATCAGACAAAGAAATAGTGCAAGTGAGAGTACCAGGTGTTGGAGCATTATTACTGACTGCTGGACTGTTGGTTCTGCTCCTTGCCATTTTGACCTCATGGTGATGCACTGCACACCAAGTTTCAGAAGGGAAGGGTTGCAATAGACTGGAAAGAACCTTTGCAAAAATGTATTTAATATAATACTGTTAAATCTGTATGAGCCTGTGTTTCTAGGCAGAGCAGCCAGAGGAATGGGACTGCTGTACAAGGTCATGTTTATATGTCCTTTTTTTCAAGGTCTATCTGCAAACAGTTGAGGGCAAGTTTAAGTGATGCTGCGGAGCAAATCCTCCCATCTCTTTTATGAAGCAAGGGGTTTAACTGCTCTCAACTAGCATAAAATGACTCTGCATTGGGAACAGCCAAATACTGCCTGGTCTGCAATGAAATCAGAGCAGCAGATTTTTTAGAAAAGTGCTATCACTTTTGATTCTGGAAGCTCTCTATTTTCTCCTCCCTTTTATCCACGTATTTAAGTTATTCTCAACATAAACATTTGTACTCTAAGGTTTTTTTCCCTTTTAATTTGATCTTAGAACTGAGTAATGCCAGTGGAAGAGCATTTCTCAATACAGTTCTTTTTTTGCCAACAGTCAGTGCATCCTACAGGTGACACAGCTAACTATATCCCGTTGTGTTCTTCCACTAGGACTATATCTACTATGTTCCTGAACTTTGTCCTGTCACTAAAGAAATTACTCGTACCAAAGCCCAGTACTGTACTCACACTGCCCTTGTAGACTTCCTGCTGCAAGAAGATGGGATTTGTAGGCAATGCCAAGCCCTGGGCTGATTTTGTAATAATATCCCTCAAAAGGCAGATGAAGTGTTGGGGAGTTTTTCTTTCTCCTCACAGGGATGGTGTTCTTGGGTGCTTCTAAAAGCACAGGACTATCCCAGAACCTTCTTCAGCTCTTCCAGCGCAGCTATGAAAGAACCAGCTCCCAGATTAACAGCCTCCGCAGTGAGTAAATTTGTCCACAAAGCATTGATAAATGCAAGTGGTCCCTAAGTCCTCACACTGTATGACATGGCAGGACACCAGAATGATCGATGAAGAGGCTAAAACATCTGCCACATGTGTAATTTCTGTGTTAATCTCATAGTGTTCTTGCAATATTGTTTCATGAAGTGTATGTACTAGCCACTGTAGGTTGGTCTGTGCAGAAGCTGTATGGTTACCTCTCACTTCAGGGCTGAGATGTTTTTACAGTCAGCTCAGCATTTGTGTTGTAAGCGATTCCATTAGACTGTCAATGGAATTATTCCTCTTCAGTTTGAGCAAATGTTGTCTCTCCTTTTTCTTAATTTAACACAGCTGCTTATTCTGTCTTCCAAGGTTTGAGAAAACTTGATGAAGCTAACACATGAAATCAAAAGCTACGCATCAGCTATTTCTGATGGGAAGTTATTAAGATTCAGTGATTAATAATTTTGTAACTTTTTGACTTAACTGTCACTGGACTGTTTTCTTCTGGATTTATTTTTGGATTGCTTGTAATTTACAACTGGGTAGGGTCTGGCTCATTAAATTGCACAAGTTTTCAAGCCAACGCTTACATTGTCCATCAATATCTTGGCAGAATTATCCACGATTCTTCTTAATTGAGGGAAGCGGTGAGAATGGGCATCCAATTAGGGCATTCATTGTCTCAAACATCCATTCCTGTTTACGCTTCTTGGAAGCTTTCTCAATGTGCTGTGTTGTACTGGCCTGAGAATCACACTGGTCCTGACCTACTTGGCCTGTTAATCTCACTCATCCTCTGTCTGTCCCTTTGTCCGACTTCTGTAGTCTGTGATTCTGGGACAAAATATGTAGATGTCTTTGTCCTTTGGGTATTCCTTGAAATGCCAAGCTTCTGGGCACTCTAAAACCAGTGAGCTTAATAAGTGAGTGAAAAACTGAACCTCCTAACAATTACTTTTCATCAGGGAAAATTCTGCTTCGTGAGCACCCTGACAATATGCCCCAAAGCAGAATGCAAGGCACTGTAGAGATTAGCTTAGTGAGTGTAGTGGAGGCGGCAATTACACCATTTTTTTCCTCTAAATGTTGAATTGCAACTCAGATAAGATGGCTGTGCACTGAGCTGCACGTGGCAGTGCTGCTGTGCCCTGCAAGGATACCCAAGGACCCTTAGGAATTGTTGATCACTGACAGCAGTCAAACAGGCTGGTGGCTAGAACAGCATCTTGCACCACCACAAGTTCACCAGGAGGTAGGGATGGACATGGACCAATCTGCCACATGGCAGTCCATCCCAAGGAGGGAGCGGGCTTGGCTAGGCCTGTTCCCTCCTCAGGAGTGATCTTTTCCATTCTATATTTAACATCATGGCACTGGTATGCCTACTTTTAACATGTGCATTGCTGTCATGGTACCCTGGCTCCTGCAGTGATGGGGCTGGGAACCTCCTTCTGCCTCGGTCACATTTGCCATTGTTAAAATCAGCATTATATAATTTACTGCACATCTCTGGTCTGCTTATTTACGGAGGTTCACAGGTTAACAAGATTCAAGACTTTTTATTACTCTAGTAATAATAATAATAATAATAATAATAATAATAATAATAATAATGACTCCCTAGTGCTAATTTTTGGGCACCTAATGAAATCACAGCAGCCTGGTGTTGCAGTGGTGAAGAGCACTGTTAAATTGCACGAGCTCAAGGCCCCTTATGGGAGACAGCCTAAATGACTGTGGCTGGAGCACTGCCTCGGCAGAGCCCTAGGGCAGATCAACATTTGAAAAACCAGTTTTGACACCACCTTTGCTCTGCGTCCTGTGATTTTGGGGTATTTTGCTGGTGTGAAACAACCAGCATACACTCAGACAGGATCCTAGTGAAGCCAGATTTGGCCTAATGATGGAAACTCAACTACCTGCCCATAACCTTGTGTTTGAAAATGTGACTGCAGCATTGATATGTGTAGCTATGTAAGTGTATTTCAAAAATACAAAAATCTGAAATGTCCTTCTTAAGTACAGCAAGAGTCTACAGTTAAGGGATCTTGGTTTAGAGGAGGAGGGTTGATTAGAAATAATAATAAATTCTGTAGAATATGTGGCCATGCCACATTCAATCTGGTAAACCTCTTATGTCTCACAACCCGATCACGAATTTTCTGTGTCAGTGGGTGTGTAATCACTCTTAATACAATGATTTACAGTTTGTGTGCAGACAACAGATAGATACACTTAAATTAGGAAGAACTATCCAGAAAATGTTATTTTTGTAATTAAATAACATTATAACATTGTATGTTCAGTGAGACTAAAATCTGTTAGAAGTCAGGAAAATGTAGCAGTAATTTTCATCTGAAAATCTGTATCATTAAGGAATTGTCCAAGATTAGACCCCTACAAGCATTAGCTTGTGAACACTGGGGAAAAAAAAAAGAGCAACAGCTTTAAGCATTAATGTGGTTAATCCCACAGCGTAGCACTTGGTTAGAGTCAGGATTTGGAATTATAGCTCAAATGGTGATATTTCAAGGGGAAGGTCAGTTTGAATCAGTGATAATACTTTGCGTTTTTGCAGTGCCTTCCGAATAAGAACCTCAGAGGGGTTTATAGACATTAGTGAATTAAGGTTCTCAGATCTCTGCCAAGACTGCAGTTTTATCCCTGTTGTACAGAGGGGGAATACCGAGTCATGAAGAATTTAAGTGGCCCTGCTGAAACAGCAAAGGGTGGTGTTGTGCAGGGTGCTCCTGGATCTGTACAGCTCTGTAGGGAAGCATGGGCACAACTGTGGGGAGCAGGATGTGCTGCAGCAGGGATATGGTGAAGGGGAACCTCAGGAAGATGAGTTTGGCACTGGTGTTTTGTGGACAAGAGTTAGCCGTTTCCTTCATCTTTTATCCTGAGATGTGTTTTACTGAAGCTCCTCAACATGGACTTATGACTTGTCCCATTTATAGTGGCTGTGCTGTTCCAACCTGCTCTTTGTCCTGGAAGAGCCCACTTAACTTTTCAGCAATTCTTTCTCAAAGAGATCTTTAATTATTGGAATTTGGTGGAAGACAGGTTTTCTCTCTCCCTTTTTTTTTTCTCCAGATGGAATTCTTTGCTGGATAGGTGTGCTGTTCTTACACAGCAGGAAGTGAGCATAGGAATTGAGGACATCAGCAAGCATTGTGCCTCAGAGCTCCATATTTCATTTTGGATAGTGCTTCCAGTATGTGGCTTACAACACAATCTATTGCTCAGATTGAGACTCAATTGAAATCAATTGCTAATTAAATTTATGTCTAAATTAATTGATCACAACTATTCAGATCATGTTTATGTGAATCATTTCCATTAAGGTGAACATAATTATTAGATTCCATATTTAATGAACCATATTGTTTGATAAGGCCAGAAGGACTAGGGCAGTGATTGTCCCTCTGTACTTGTCACTGGTGAGGTTGCACCTTGAATACTCTGCTCAGTTCTGGGCCTGTCATTACAAGCGACGTTGAGGGGCTGGAGCGTATCCAGAGATGGACAGTGAAGCTGAAAAAAGTTCTAGATCACAAGTTTTAGGAGGAAAGGCTGAGGGAGCTGGGATTGATTAGCCTGGAGAAAAGGAAGCTCAGGGCGGGGTGGGTCCTTATTCCCTCTAGAGAAAGAAGGTTGTAGTAAGGTGGGTGTCAGCCTCTTCTCCCTAGTAACAAGTGATAGCATAAGAGAAAATGGCCTCAAGTTGTGCCAGGGGAGGTTTAGATTAGGTATTAGGAAAAATTTCTCCATGG
Organism: Cephalopterus ornatus; assembly: GCA_013396775.1. Taxonomy (NCBI): domain Eukaryota; kingdom Metazoa; phylum Chordata; class Aves; order Passeriformes; family Cotingidae; genus Cephalopterus; species Cephalopterus ornatus. The sequence continues at coordinate 40,744 of VZRE01003129.1, read as the reverse complement.
AAATGGTGGTCAGGTATCAGAACAGGCTGCTCAGCGAAGTGGTGGAGTCACCATCCCTGAAGGTATTTAAAAACTGTATTGATCTGGCACTTAGGGACACGGTTTAGTGGTGGACTTGGTGGCGTTAGGCTAATGGTTGGACTCAATGGTCTTAGAGTTTTTTCCAATCTAAACAATTCTATGAAATTCTTGTGACAATGGGGACTAACAGAATATGTTAACCTTTATTCACCTCAGCTTGACACAACATTACACCATGAATTAATATGTAAGTGCCTAGAAGAGTTTCATAATTAAGTTGGCATTGTGATTTCTTTGGGCCTGTCACCTGAGTTACTTACCCCAGGTCCTTTCTTTAGAAGGCAAATCAATAAAGGTCCGTGAAATGTGAACAGGGTGTTCTGGTCTTTGTTGTCCCTCTGCCTGTTCAAGTAGCGTCTTGGACAGTTTGTGTGCACAATGGTGAGAATCAATTACATGTATTACCTCCCATAAACACTTCAGCTACGCCTCCTTCCTCCCCTCCCCCTGCCACAGACTTGAAAGAATGAAGAACGGTGAACTTCCAGTCTCCGTTGTTCTTAAATATATGTAAGTCCTAAAAATTACTGCATGCTAAAAAGATACTGTCCTGAAATGCACGCATGCAGATGTGCTGTCACAAGTAAATTCCTATGTTAACTACCTTTGCCTATTTTGGCACTTACATTGCTGAGGATAAAGCCCGGAAACAGTTTCCCTTCGTCGGGCAAGGAGGCAAAAAAAGGTGGAATAGATAAAAGAGAACCCAGCGGATTCAAGTCCTCTAAATGCTTTTCAAATAGGTTTAGAGGGAAGGGAAAGGCTCGTATGCTGGAAGCCAGGTCCCTGTGATACATAGCTCTGTGGTATCCCATGGGCCCAATGACTAGAGTTTAACTCCATGCAGTCGCATGGAAAGATTTTAAAACCTCCATGTCACGTACTAAGGGACTTTGATTATGGACTTTAATGGGTCTTGTTCCACTCTGAGGAATGTAATCCCTGGCACTGAACAGCTAAAAGACATGTGGTAACTACAAAGGTATTTCCAAATGGAAATCTTTATGTTCTGGATAAAAACAATATGGCAATAACAAAAAATGATGAAGAAAACAAAGTAAAACCACTGCAACTTAGAAAATGAGACCTATGAGTTCATTTAACTTGATCCACTTGATCAACTTAAATTATGTCTGTGTGGTATACCCCAGTTTCCATCTCGTACATTGGATTCCCATGCATAAGTTTATCTGCTGGGACCTGCCTTTCTCAAAATTTAAAGAGATTTCCCTAAGACCTTCCCTAAAATGCTGTTGCTCCTCTTATTTTAAATAACGACAAGGTGGGACAGGACAGGCCCATGTTTATAGCTGGAGAAGCGAAGTATTAAGGGATTGGTCGTGTAATAGAAATTTAACTGAGAGGTAAATAACTTGGGGTCTAGGAAAATGTTCTCCAGTGGTCTCCTTTACAGAGTGTCAAAAAATTGGGAAGAAAACAAGTTATATGCTTCTTTATTTCTAGATTCTTTTTGCTAGCCCAGATGTATGTAAGCAGCAATATTTTGCAGCAGTAGAGCAAGCAACTAATAAGGCACAAGAAAATGAATCGTTAAGTAGCAGGAGGAAAGGCCAAACTTGTTAAGGAAATAATGTTACTTTCAAGATTCTCAGGGGATATTAGAAACAATGGAGAGTAAAACAAATATTAGAATTGCATATAAAAGGTACTTGACATAGAAAATGTCTAACGGCCCAAACCACATTTCTGCAAAATGCTGTGATGTTGCTCTATTGGCATGAATACAAAAGGAAACAGAACTAGAAATGCCAGCTATTAATTTTATTGAGAACTCAAAGAACAGAAAAATGAATAGGTAAATTAAATTGTAATAAGAACTGAAGAAATGGCAATGCATTTATTTATTAAAGCCTTTTAAATAGCAGAACTTTTATAATTAAAGTGATTCGCCCTGCATCTATCAGGAGTGCAAATGCAGTGCCACTGCATGTGGTTTGTGGAAAAGTGTTCGTGGATATGCCATGCTCTTTATCCAGACTTGTCCATGTGGAAGTTTCCTACTTGTGTCTGTTAGCACAGCTTTTACTTTTCTTCTCTTTCTGCAGGTTTCCTACTTTTGTGCCGCATCTTCTGATTCAGCTTAGTAACGCTTCAGCCATGAGCTTCTACAAGGTCTCCTCTACGTGAACAAACACACTTGGAAACTGATTTTGGTAATGGCTGGGAACAGAGAACAATATGATGGCGTCCTTTCTTTGACGAGTTTGAACAATGAATGTGAAAATCAGGATTCAGATACGTGTGCTGTGCTTCTTTAAGGAATATTTTAATAACAACTGTGCTTCCTTAAGGAATATTGTCCCATCCCCTGACAAAACAGAGGATTTCACCCCATCCTTCTCTGGTCACAAACTAACACTTGTGTCTTGATAGGAAGTCTGTCTTTTCATGTAATTTCAGGCCTTGGAGTAAGGTGGGCAGGCAGTGGTGATGAGACTGTGCACTGTAGGGTTGGTTTGGGTTTTTGGATGTTTTTATTTTGTTGTTTGTTTTGTTTTGTGGGGTTGTTTGGAGTTTTTGGTCTTTTTTAACCTTAGGTTATCAGGAGCCCAGAGCTGGGAAGTGAAGTAAGACAAGCGTCAGTTAATTCTTTTGGTCAGACTCAGGTTGATGAAAATGACACGTTTTTGGTGCAAAGAGCAAGGGTTTACCACAGAGTTGTCGAAGTACAAGTAAGACAGAAACAGGTACGAAATAGAAAGCAAGCTTCCCTCCTCCCTGTACACCTTCCATTGGCCAGAGGTGTCAAGCTGTGTGTGTGGCAGGGGTGACTGCACACCGTGAGATAACTTCCCAAAGTCAGGGAGTGCAGGGCAGAAAACTGACTTGCTGAGTTGCAATCTGCTTTTGGCAGAAAAGAGATACACAGCATCCCTTGCTCAGAGCAGATTGTACAGTTACCTTTTAGCCCTTTGCTAGTTGTTGACAGAGTTCATTCTGTTCATGCTCCAATACAGGGACATTAGTTCACAACTTCCTTTAACATTAAATACAGAAGTTTAAAAATAGAAGGCAGATGTGAGGATTCCATAAATACATTATAATTAATCAATTATGTCAACTATATCTACTATATAAAACACTATGAAAGGATTATTATAATACAGATGTCTGCAGAGTCCATCTTTTCCAGGAGGTGGTCTGTCTTTCAGGACAAATATTAGTCATTAGTGCTAAGTTTTTTCATGGATATGGTGGAATCATGGAACTATAGAATGGCTTGGGAGGAAGGAAGAAGCTTTAAAGATCACCTAATTCTAATCCCTCTGCCATGTGCAAGGACACCTTTCATTAGATCAGGTTGCTTAGGGCTCCATTCAACCTGTCTTTGAACACTTCCAGGAATGGGGCATCCACAACTTCTCTGGATGACCCCTTCCAGTGTCTCACCACTGTTCCAGTAAGGAATTTCTAAAACTACTCTCTTTCAGTTTGAAACCCTCTCCCCTTTTCCTGTCACTACGTGCTCTTGTGATGGAGGAATAATACGTATTTGAACCTACAGCAAAACTATTTATTTCCCATAGGTGGTCCCACAGTTTCTTTGAAGTTTGATTCTCTTTTTACTTGAATTGTTTTGTTGTTGTTAACTGCTAGCCTATATTTGTTAGTATATAGGCTGCTCTGTTGATTTACCTGCAAACCGCTTGGTAATTTATTTTGGGATGTAGTATTATTTTTGTATTACATGTTGAGCAAAATATTGCTTCATGATGAACTGCTTACACTGTTCGAATGAAGCTGAGTATCCCAGCTGCAGGGTGGCTTGGAATTATTTCTTTTTTCTGACCAGTGCACATCAGGGAGAAGCAATGGCAATGGTGCACTTGAGTTCATCAGTTTTTGGCCCATGGTCCTTTTCAGGTTGTGACAGAGGGACAGTAACATAGGAAGGAACAGTGTAAACCCCGTTCTGTTTTTCTGACACTACTGAATGCTTTTCTTATCTTTTTTATTTTTTTTTTTATTTTATCAGCTGAAAGCAGAAAATGATTGTTATTTGGTGTGCTTTAAATCAACATCTCCTGCTATTAAACAGCTTGCTTCAAAATTGAAGAAAACTGATGACGTTATTAAACTGAGATGTTACATTCTGAGGAAAGAAATGGATAATCCAGTTTATGAAACTCTTTCTGTTCTCTTTCTCCTTGGGCTTCAATTTATGTTCAACTTGTATTCACTTATGGCTGTGAGATGGAAGAGGAAGGGATGGCCTCAAATGTTTTTGGTAGTTGGGACAAAGGGTTGCAAGGGTGGGAGAAGGGAAAGACCTTCCTGGAACACAGACGACTTATGGAAACCTAGAGCCTGCAGTGTCACCCGTAGCTGATGTGATTATTATAGGTCTGGTTCTGTTATGGAGATTGTCTAACCCTTGGGATTATCTACATTTCTGTATGGAAAAGGGAGAAAAAATTGTATATGTGTGTGTCATGAGCTGATAGAGTTGATGGTGTCACTTCCTATGGATTTGTGGCTGGAACTTAGAAAGGCTCAAATTCTTGTTGCAATTAGGCCTCTACATTATTCTGTGGCCTTGAATCAGGCATTATCCACTCCTCCTCAGTATCCCACCAGCAGACCTGATGTTATTTTAATTTATCAGCAAATATTTTAAAAATATTTGAAAAAAAATCCAACTCTACCTAGGCACTAGTTATTAATCTTACACTGACTCCCTCAGCTCTTAGTTTGGAAAATGTTGGGGTAGAAGATAAATATTTGTTTCACCCTGAAGGTCTATGGCATGTTTGGAAGGCTGTGGACATGAAGACCTGACACCTTTGCTGGGGCAGCTACCTCCTGTACCCTTAGGAAGGAACTGCAGCTCAATATTGCCAATTGAAGGGCATGCTCTACTTGAACTGCAATGTGCCTCCCCACATGTGGTGCATCTATAATCTATGGCTTAGCCAATATCCTATCTGTTAGCCGCTTTCCTACTGCTCTGGGCCAAGATTGAAAAAGGAGAATTCTTTGGCCTCTGTGTTGGCAAATGGGTGCTGGTGTGCTGTACCCCAGATCTCAACACCTCCAAAGCTCACATGTGCATGGAGCTGCCCCTAAGCCTGGCCATGAGCTAAGCTATACACCCAGCTGCTTCCTCCAGCTTGTGATAATGAATTTTTGCAGTGGAATTTAGAAAGGAATTGCTCTGATTCTAAAGCTCATTGGTTGCTAACAATAATAACAATAAAAAGAGCCATTTCTTAAGGACTGAAAACTAATCAGTGAATGTGTAGTTTCTGTGTCTCCTGCAGGTTCTTGTCTTGTGGGGCTGCCAGACTGCCTGCGTCACGTGACTGGCTGTCTGATTTCCGACTCAAGCTTTTCATTTCCTAAATGATAACGGATAAAAGATAAAATCTGGCACACACAGGTAATCTTTGCCATCTTAATATTTGTTAAGCTTTTTGATTTACTGAGAAGTTAAAGTCACTGCAGGTCACAAAACCTGCACATTAGATCTGCTTCATAAAACACTGTGAGTGAATGCTTTAGTCATTCATTTCACCATCTTTAAACCAATGTAGCTGAAGAATTGTACCTCCAATTTATAAATCTTTCAATTTATTTCTGATTCCAGTTTATAGGATGGGACTATATCCAGCTTTTCCCAGCCATTTGTGCATAGCTAGAGAAGAAACCTAACATATTTCTTGCATAATGGAGACTTGATCCAGCTTACATTTGTTAAATCATCCAAAAGGAAATATTCTCACTAGGAAACTTTTGCACACAGTTAACATATTCAATCTGACCTGTGTTTTAAATTTCTGCTCTTCTTCTGCACATAATCTCTCTCTCCCTCTCCACTCTGATACACACACTCACCCCTTCATTCCGTGAAAGAGAAATATGATTATCATAGTATCTCTGTCTCTGTTTTGCACATCTGCTCCCCACCCTTTTTCTGAAGGAGATATATGATCCACAGAGAAATTAGAGATGATCTGAACCATTTTGGATACCTACTGCTATGGGACGTGTGGAGGCCCATGGGTGGCTCAGGTTTCACATCTGCCAGCTTTTCAGAGAATGTGATCAAGGGCAGAAATAAGTGGATGATGATGATGATGATGCCATGGAAACTGGTGTGAAGGAAATGGGATCCCTCCTCCCAGAAACATGTGCCCCCTAGCCCGAGTCAAGATCATTTGGACGTAGCAGTAAGGCTAACACAAAGGAAAGTGTATTGTAAATAATTCATTATTTAAAAAAGAGAGCCTATGTCTTTAAAATACAGCATCAGAGTTACAATCTACTTCAGATTTGGGCATGGTCTTTGACCTTGGAACGCTGACAGAGCAAAAAGGAGTGAAATGGGTCAAAGAGTCTGTCAGACAAGGTGAGAGATACTGAGCTTGCCTCTGATCTCACACCAACATGCGGTGGTGTAACTCCATTGCCCTCTGTAGATTTATGCAAACATATGGAGAGAAAAACCTGCCCCAGAATGATTCAGTACCAAAATAGACCCTTCTTTTCTATGGGAATGTAAAAGCCTTACAGGAGGAACACACAAGGTTCCAAAGGGCAAAATTTTGGCTTGGATTAATACTGCTTCCCGCCACCCCCAATGCAGAAACTTCTCTCCAATTAGCTGACCTTGATGGATAAATTCCTCCTTTTTATCTTCCTCCAACCTTTCCCATATTCCATCTCTTCTTCTCCTTGATCCTCCTTATAAAGTCAGGCTGTCCTTCCAACTGCGATCAGCAGAGCCTTTAGCCAGTGCATAGCTCACTCTCCAAGGACTCCTGATGCCAGGGGCTGCTTTCATTTTCTCTGCAAATACTTTTCAACAAATTCAAAAAGCCTCATTGGGAAAGGAACAAAATACATTTGTGTGTTGTGATGTATCTGCTAAACTGTGTGTGCTTTTCCCCATGCAGTTCTCAAGAGACTTTTAGGCACGTTCTGTGGTCAGAGCACATGGAATTGCTCTGATGTATTGTTTGCATAGTGCAATATTTTTCTGAGTATCAGATCCAGAGAATTAGGAACACACATAGTTTTTGGAGATTTGCTGGGCTGAACGGGTTAGTTTCAGACTGCCCTGTTCAGAGCCTGACTCTGCCCTCACAGTACAAGGCAGGTAAGTGTCTGGCCCTTAAAAAGAGGTTCCGAGCACTTCAGTGAAGAGTCTAGGTTCCCTCCATCATCAGTGCAGCTAGGAAAGGGCACTTTGGGAAATTGGTTTTGGGATGAGGCATTCAGCCCAAAGTTCTTCACATATCTATCTTGGTCTGGTCATCCAGGTTTCTTAGGATGCTGTGCAAACAGCAGAAAGTGGTAGGCTTCAAGTGCAAACTAGAAAACACTGCTTGTACTGTGAGAGTTTCAGCAGCTCACAACTCACTCCTCCTCTTGTGGGAAGGAGAATATTAATGGAAAACAGATAGCTAGTGGTAGAGATACGAATGGGCATCTGAGAGTCTTTGGCTTTCAAACCAGGACCTGTGTGTCAAAAAGGGAATTTCATCTCTTTGGATAGGAAGAAGGACGGAGTCAGACAGAAACTTCAAGAAATCTCTTGGTGGAATAAAGTATGTGTATGTTTGCACTAGGACATACGCAAGGCAGCTATTAGATGTGCCAATACCAGGTGCTTTACCCTGCTGAATTGTCTGCTTGTGCTATAAAGCCACTTGCTGTTTTCTTTTGTCCCTCTAACATCCAACAAAGAGACATTTTGTTTGAACCTCCAAATTTACCTCCGAGCGGTTTAGCTAAGGAAAAAGCCCCTGAGAGATGTGACTGCACATGCACGCAAGGACAAGAAAGCAGGAAATGTACCAGCTGCCGGGGAAAAAAGAGAAGAGTGCTTGTAGTCCAGGAAGGACTTTCAGTATTTCTTTTCCATGTATTTATTAGTTCACTGCTCTTTGACATCTTTCCCCCAGACACCGTTTCCACTAGATTTTCTACTGATTGAACAGCAAACAATGACCCTTCCCCGGGCTTTGAAGCTATTGCTCCTTATACACTCCTGTTTTGGGCTCACAAAAACATTTACTCTATTTTTTATTAATCTTAGGTCTCCTGAGTTCTCCCGTAAGTTTTCATATTTTTCACATTTTAGATAACATGGGCCAAATTTGTATGATCCTGGCCTCAGTTTCTAATAAAATATCTTTTTCCCCAAGGTGCTGGGAAGAAAGTCATATCTGGGGGAGAATCATGTAAAATGAATTCATTTTTTGCACGTCCTCAACCTTAGATCAGTCAGCACTGTCTCATGATGAGTTTTGTTCTGTTTCTTCCTGAAGCCACAAGTTGCCCACTACCCTATCTCGAGAAAGTTAAATTCAGCCTTGACATTTGATTACTGAAATTCAGCCCCACTTTCACTGAAAGGTTTGTAAATATGACCTGACTTTTCACTGTGTAACACACCCCCAGCTCAGAACCTGTTTCAGATTTGTTGCAAACCCTCCTCACTAGTTTTAGTAGTGCACGTGTTGTGCTGAGCATGGGACCAGTGTTCATCCTATTGCTTCCTTCTCTTAGTCTCTGTCTAGACAGTGGGTAGGTGGTTCTGTGATGGACTCCTGTGGGAGGGGGTGCCAAGGGTGCTGTGGCCCCTCTGTTCCCGGGTTTCTTCTCACTTTTTGGACAGGGAGGGCTGGTGTGTTCCCTGAAGAAAAACTGCTCTGCACCTGACCTGCACGCACAGGTCAGAGAGGGGAATTGTCACATCAAGCTGGATCATATCTTGAGGCTGAAGGCTTGGCATGTCTGTCCCTTCCCCTGGCTTGGCTTTGCCAGTGACGTGGTGGGGGCTGATGTGGGCAGCTGGAATGCTCACATATCACTTCTGTGAAACGTGTGTGGCATCCCTGAGGTGAGGATCTTTCTGAGTTAACCATCAGGTATTACCAAAGTACTCTGTCTTAATACAGGAGTTTTTGCTAGTATTCCTCAGTTTACTGAAAACAATTCCTGGCCTTCCTAAACCACGACTGATATTGATTTTTTTCTGGATATTCAGTTCTATTATTTTAAAGAATAAAATTTAGAGAATTTACAGAATAAATGAACCAAAGGAGGATTAAACAGGTAGAAACAGTGCTGCTCTGGCTTTCTTAGAGAATTTAGGACAGAACACTAGAGGCAGACAGGAAGATTTAACTTAGATTTTCACCCTTTAAGGAATAAATCTTCAAGATAGGAAAATATCTTGGAAAGTCCTGTGACTGTGTTTTAGGAAAAGGCATTCATCTGTTCCATTTCACACAGCACAACTTTTTATGTTGAACCAGTTTTTCTGAGCTCCTGGTGACTTTCACTGTTAAATGATTTTTGTACTCTACCATCTCAAGGTTTTCTCTCTGCTAAAGCATTTTCAGGGACTCCAGTCATCAGTAAAATTACCCATTTAGCTTCTTCACATAAATGAATGTGTCCCCCAAAAGAAAAAATAAAAAAGCTGTGTGTTCATGCAAGACCTTTGCAGGTAGCTTTCAAGTCCTTTGTTTTCTGCTTGGTCTTGAGTTGTCAATGTTACTGTTCATTTGCATTTCACATCTCTGAGTAAGACAATGTCCTCGGGGTTCTGACTCGTTATTGGATGCCAGAGCTAAAAACCGAGCCATACCTTCATGTTCTATTGTATTTGATGGGGGATTCTCAACAGTGCTGTGTCTCTTCCTGTTTGGAGGATATCTCCTTTGCTGACAAAGTTTGATACCTGCTGGTGATCAAGGCGTATCACAGAGTTAACCCTGTTCCTGCCAAGCAAACTGCTATTGTACTGTTCCAGTTCATTTGTATGGGAGGGGCCAACACGTTTAAAGGAAAGTGTAGGGAATGGATGTCTGTCCTGCAGAGAGTTGTAGCTGATGGATTATAATGGTTTGTTCCGGACTTCCTTTTGTTGGCAGATTCAAACAGGAAAGATTTTATAAGTCACTGATCCGTAGCTGTTTGGAGGGCTAACTTTGCTATACTGATGCATACCCTCCCTGTTGTGGTGCTGGTACTCAGAGGAGTAGTTTTGTTAAAATGCAGTTCTTGCACCTTCAAGGTGGACAAAAGCTATTGCACTGTGGGATGTAATAATAGAATATGTTCTAAAATTCTGAAGAGGGATTGTAAGAATCAATATAGTTTTGTTGCAGGCTTACATGCCTGAAAGAGCCCTGTTAGAATATAAGTTTACTGAGATGAAGGAAGTCTGTGAAGAACCAGAAAAATCACTTGTGAAGGATGGTGATGGAATATTTTTGCAAACTTTGCTGTCTCTATCTACATTGAGATGTTATGGTTGGTGGGCTTTTAAATCTCAGGCAATAAAGGACTCATTTGAAGAAATTTCAAGTTACTAACAGACTTCCTCTTCATTTCTCTAATAGACATTTCTTCACTTAGTCTGCTGTATATTCCTCAGAATAATTCTTAGCTTTCATAAACCGAGATTCATAATGAATTGTTTCTGATATTTAGTTCTGTCATAAAAAAGAAGAACATTACCCAATGGAAAATCAGATAGGCAGAAACAATATTGCTCCATCTTTCTGCCTAATTAAGGTGAATATTTATTTCCACCCAACTTTTATATGCATGATATAATTTAATTGTTTTGTTACTAGAAGAGCCCAGGGAAGAAGTATCTTGTTTATTTGCTTACAGAATCACTATGATTTCCTCAATTTCTATAATTATTTAATAATAGACAGTTAATTCTCAGTTCCAGTGAGCTGCCAACTCGCTTGCTCTACCTCTAGGACAGCTTCTACTTTGAAAAGCAGCTGAAGCAGAGACTGAGTTTGCTGATTCGTTCCTGAATATCTTAAGGAATCAAGTCACTGCTTGTAGGATAAGCCATTTCTCCTGATAGTGTTTTAGAATAGGATATATTTACAGAAAAAGCCTTTGGTTTCCAAAGACACAAAAATCAAATTGCAAGACTAGCCTGAACTTCATCCTGCAGCTGTCCTGCTCTGACATGAAGCTCACCGTTTCTGTCCTCTGTGAAGCAGGCATGTGTCTCATTGGAGGAGGGATAGCATTTCACATGCTGTAGTAAATACATTATTTAGGAAAAAAGTGGTGTAAGAGAGATCCTCTAAGGTGTCTGTAGGATGCTTTCTGTGTCCCATTTGGTGTTATACCTTTTCTTTCCAGACTGGCAGGTATCCCTCAAAACACTCCTTTTGGTCTCTCCAGCCCCTTAACATCACAGTTCTTTGGATCTGTTTTATAGATTAGCTATTTTGCTGTATCCTCTCTGGATCCTTACCATATATCTCATTTTCTTTTCGGTTATCATATTATATCTATTGCCCAAAGCAAAAATTTGTGTTTTACCCAGATTCTCCCTTATTTTTATTTCTTATGGACCTCCCAGAAGTACAGGCCTATAACCAAGCACCATTTGTTCAGGTGTCCCAAGAGACTTAGATATTTTTTAAACATCCTGTGATTGAAAAAACCAAACCAACCAAAAAAAATCCCTGAAACAAAAAATAACCAAAACCCCAAGAACTTTTGTATCCGGATGAACCTGATTACAAAAATCCCCATTTAAAACTCTCAGATCACCACTTTACCATGTTTCATTTGGTTAATTTTTAAAATGAGAGGTACTGTGGTGTTTTTGTGTCTCTTACCACAACTAATAGTTCCACTGGGGGTGTGGAAAACCTTCCATAATAAGTTTTGTTGAAAATGGTACATTTCTGTAAGAAATGTAACAGTTCAATTTTACTAACAACAGCAGTTCCTCACTTGATCAGAGAGCTCAGGTATGCCAGGGTGAACCTTACAGAGAAGCTTGGGATGGCCCTGCACAAGGTTATGCATGTGCTGTGCTTCACTACAAATTAATAATGTCAGGTGTGTTGCCCTTGAGAAGTGGCTACACATGTAAACAGAGACAGATTTAAGAACATGCTTCTAGTTCCACTTTCTTCTGTTAATTCATAAATCCATGCATTCAGTAAGTGTTTTGGTTTTTTTCCCCTGGATTGTCCTATCATCACCCAAACTATGATCATGTTGATTTTAGGTTCTTGTAATACAGTTGCAATTCTAACCAGATTATGTTTCTGTAAGGGTAAGCAAAGTCATGTTTCTGTAGTATAGTAGAAGTAGTTGTGTTGCTAACAGTATGGGTTGTGTGCATGTTTTCCAGGATAACAAAGTTTCTGAAACTGTAACATGATTTGCAGGTATTTTCTACATCTTTGAAAAACAATTAAAATTTAAAAAGTACTGCATATACAGTCCACATTTTATTGTTTGTAGTAAGTTTAACCCTAATCCAATGTTTATTAAAACTGGACAGGATTTATTAAATTGGTTCAAGAATATCAAATATGTGCAGATCTTTACATATATTACATTAATTCTCTTTCTAAATATTTGCAAAATTTATTAAGTTTTCATAAGACTTCTAAAACTGTTACATGATGCTCAGATTGGCCATATTTGTAACACTGTCGGGATTCACTGATTATAAGAATATCTGAAAACAGCATCTGAAAAATGAAGCAGCACAGCATGGTGATTCCAAAACAGTGTTGAGATGTTGTATTTAAAAAATGAATTTTTGTAAGGGAAAACTCCTTTAGACATTTCACCTTCTTTTGCAAGAAAGTGCAACATCTCCTTCACAGACAGGGTGAACATGCAGCTATGTGTGTACTCTGCTTTTTGCCCTCCCTGGTATAACTGGGAACTTTGCCAACTCCATGGTGCAATTTAGTCAGTACTGCAGCCCCAGTGAGCCCTTCTGGGCAGCATCCATACTAATGTGTTTAGTGAGGGCACTGGATTCAGAATTTCTACAGAAATTTGGATTAGTAATATTTAGGTGTCTTGCACTGAGTATGCAAACTCCAAGATGGTACAAGTCACCAGGAATTTTTGAAAATCTTAATATTATTTTTCATGTTTCTCAATTTCTTCTCTGCAAGATAAGGAAGAAGGCGCAATCCTGTGAGTCAGGGCAGGTGGCTTGGAGATGAGCTGATCATTGCTTATAACATTTTTAGATACTGTATTGATCACATAAATACCGTTTAGGTAAAGCAGATTTTTTTCCCTCTGACAAGATATTTTTGGTGTAGGAAATATTTTACTTCAAAGAAAGTATTCACTTGAAAGTTTCACTCTATGGAAGAGTTCTTGATGTTTACCAAAGTGTGAATATTCAGTTTCAGGTTTTGTTTTTTTCCCTTACCCATTCTCCACAGCAATATTTATCTTTTTTTTTGCTAATAAGTAAAATACAGTCAGTGACGTCCAAGATGTGTTTCCTCAGGGGAAAAAGATGTGGCTATTTAGCAGCAAAAACAGCAAAAAAAGAGAAATGTAGAAACTGCACATGTAGAGTGTCAATGCTTCAAAAGATACATTTCCTATTAATAACTTTCAGTAGTATAAAATATATTTATTTTTATTTTACATTAACGCAAAATGAATATAGACATTTTCTTATTACTTTATGGATATATGTATTCTGTCAGTTCACACGTGCTTTCGGTTTACCTTCACTTCAGCCCTGAAATTGATACTCCCCTTGTGCAGCTCGATTAGGAAAGCCTGTGTGAAGGTACACAGACACTAACAATGATCACTTGGAAGTCTGTAAGTCTGTTAAGCGAACAAGTTCACTCTTCAGCTTACCCAGACAAAACCTTAGTCCTGGGCTTTGATTACACAAGGCCGAGGTCTAGCGCTGATGGTGCTTTATGTTGTGACCTGTGCCAAAGATCCAGCCTAGGCAGGCCTCATGAAGCTCCAGTGGTTGACACTCGGTGTGGCACAGCCTTCACTGGGCACAGCTGAGGGTGCTGCTCGTGATGCTTGTGAAAACACCAGAGGTGATGCTAATTTTCCAGATCAATTTTGCAACCCAAACTTCCCCTGGTGTTATAAATAAGAGGAAACCACATTAGGAGTCTTGAGAACCAACTTCTAGAAATAAATGATTGTTGTGAATAGTAGCATTCCACTTTTATTTTCTCAACAGATCACAAGAAATGTGATCCCAGAATGCAAAGCTACCTTTCCTTTTCGTAATATTCCTTTTAGACATCTTCATGTAAATACACAGTGCTTTATCTGAAGTACACAGGGAAATATGTTATGGACAAGATCATTGTCTGAGAGAAACTAGAACAGGATTAGGGAATTTCCTTGGAACCATGGCAATTAACACTTCTATGGGTCTAAGTGTGAATGCTCTAATTTTAAGTCTGTTTTCTGTTGTATTTAACCTTTGGGTAGGCTCATTACAGTAGGCATTGTTATAAATCTTTTTCTGAGCTAATCATTTAAACAGCCTTCCGCAGAGTATGTGTGCGTTTTGCTTTGGGCAAAGAAATCACACACTTAACATTTCTGTTCTGAACTGTATCTTAAATGAACCCTTTTGTAGTTAGAAAATATGTAATTAAAGCTGTAACCCAGCGGAACACTCAAATGTATGCTTAAGAGTCTGTACAGTCTTATGGACTTTCTGGATCTATTTACTAAGAATATATTACTACTGACCTAGCCTACATTTCGTTTTTAGGCAGCTGGTACCATGGTATGACAGTTCTCTTGCAAGGGCATATTTTATCCAGCTGTGAGAAATTCTCGCGTTTTTATTTGAGGTTGTGGAGAATTCCTGTCAGTCAAACTGATGAGGAAGAGGCCAAATTAAATAACAGGATGGTCCTGAGGTTTTTTTGCACTGGTCATACAGTTGATAATTTGGAATGCATTTCTGGAGTCTTCATTGAAGAACTACAGCTTTATTTCAAGAAAGGTGTGAAGACATCTCTGTGCAGCCTCAAAGAGTAAAGTGCTCTGTCCAAGGAGTGATGACAGAGCCAAGATCAGTATGTAGCGTCCAAAAGTTGTATAGGAGGGAAAGTTAGGGTTCTAGGCAGGGAACCACCTGCAAGCTAACTTCTGAGACACTTCCACCAGCTGGTAGGAATTGCAGGCAAAGTGATTTGTTTGGAACTATGAACTATGATAACAAATTCGCAACCACTGTTGTAAAGGAGGAATTAAGAGTCTTTTTACAGATAGAGAACACTGTTCTCTTAGAGAGGAGGAGAGGAAGCATCACTTTCTCACAAAAATCTCACAAAAATTCAGTGACTGTGCTCTTGCACACAAAGAAGAAGGATGGGTTCTAGTTTATTTGTGCAAGGTAGCACTTGGGGTCACATTTTTTTGCATCCCAGGAACATGTACAAAGCAGCAAGTTTCGAGATTTTCAGAGGAAAAAATTTTTCATCTCTCTTGCTGGAATGAGGCTGTCAGTCAGTTGAGAACTGAAGATACATAGAGTCAGATCTTGTGGTGCATAAGGTCACTCGTGTGGGAGTGTGAAAAATGAGTGAGACTGCGATTTATGGTGGCTAATTATTGACTTGTATCCAGAAACTATTCAGAAGGAAAGGCTGAGAGCCTTAAGCCTTTCCTCTTCTAGCTGAGTAGCTAAATCCACAAGATGAGGATCAGATATTTTTGGCCTCATGATTCTTCCATTCCTGACTACACAACAGTTTCAAAACCTTCTATAGCTTCATGGTCTGTGTACTCTCATGGGATTTGAGTTCAAAGCCTCAAGCTAAAGTGAGGCCCAATGCTTTGAGTTCACATTTAGACACATGCTGTAAGTGCCAGACTATTTGGCAAAAAAAAGGCACCATCACTAGTGTGAGTGAGTAATGAGTATTTGGAATATACCTAACTTCTCCAGGGACTTACATGGTGGGTTTTGTCTTTCCTAAATCCCAAACAGCTTTAGTAGCTATGCCCAGGTGGCCAGCTCAAGAAAAGATAGATATCCTTTGGGACATCCCCTGTTGTGCAAATATAGCCATAGTTCTATGAGTAAATTTCTGAACACTTTGTTGAATGCTGACCTAAAATAGTTCATTGTAGTATCAGAGGAAGCCATTTAATTTCATCCAGTCACTTCTTTATGAAGCCATACAAATTGTTGTTTGCCTAGAACATACAGCCAGAAAGGCAGCTTGTTTTCATTTGAAGGATTTAAAAGATGAATCCAACATTTCATCCTGTTATTTACGCTCATGTTAAATTATGCACCTTATTCCTCATTTGAATTTGCCTGGCTTTCATTTTCACATGACTGGAGCACAGTCTCACGGAGTAGCTGCAGTTGTTTTGTACAAGTTGTGTGGGAATAGTTTTTCAACCCAGGCATTTCTTAAAAACTGCAAATCTCTTTTCTTTGGTTTCTCTGGAGGTCTGTAGCTTTACATGTACAAGTTGTTTACTAGAGCATTCATTTGAGCCAAATATCACATAAACAGTACATGTGAGTGAAGCGGCTACTGGTGGAGTGGGAAGTTATTGTTTATTAATTGTACTTCTGGGTTTGTTAACATCTGATCTTCTGTAACACATTATAAAGATACATTTTTGGTGGCACAGCATGCCCCAGTTTAGATAGATCAATTTGGTATATATGAAAGAGAGCTTCATTTAGTGTCCTTGACATAACTAACCATACATTAACGGGAACACTTCTTCCTAGCTAGACTTACTGTTTATTCAGGATCTTAATAGATGGGCTTTGTGCTCAGAAATTTGTAATGCTGCTTACCCTATATTTTAAGTCAAAGCAGATCTTTCTGTTGAGAATTCTCCATCTTCTATTTTTTTTTAATTTTTTACAAAAGAGGTAAGTGTTTTTATTCACCTTTTGTGACTTACAAGGTATTGAGTAGCACTTGTGTTTGAATGTCACATTATATGTATCATAGCTGATAAAGAAATGTCATTTTCCCTCTATTGCTAATATCCCTTTAGACACTTAAAAACAAGATGTTTTGACTCAAAGTGTTTTTCTGTCAAAGTGTATTTAAAATAACGTCATGAATTTGTTAGAGAAGATCAAATGGTAGTGAGGTTCTTCTTTCCTACTCCTTCGGTGTGATGATTCCCTCTAGATCAGTAAACATCTGAGGACTGAGCATTAAGAAACATAGGTAGGCTGGTACTAAAATCTAGCAAGGACTATCCCGAGTTGGGCTGAGGATCCCTTTAGCCCAGTGCTTTGACTCACACAAGTAATGCCAGTGAAGTGTACGCTGTTGAAGGCACATAGGCTGGGGAGGCCTTCACCTAGCCAGATTTTCTATAGATGCATGTATGTATATCTACACACAGCAACCATTTCCAGAGATGGAAATTGCATCCAAATGACATAGTTTATAGCCCACCTCCCCTCCAATAACCCTGACATTAGCAGCCCGGAGCTTACCCAATCCCTTCTGGGACCTTTTATGCTTTTGCCCCCCTGCAGGAGTCCCCCAGCTTAATGGTTGTTTAGATGAAGAAGAATTTGTTTTCCTTTGATTCTAAACAGCTAAAGAAGGTGAAGCAATTCGTTTTGCACACTTAGAGTGTTCAAACAAGCAAACAGACTTGTGACTGCCTTCTATCACTAGCAGGTATCATAGGTCCATCGCCCAAAGTCAGAGTATGTTTTCTAGGGTTAGACTTTTCACTACTGCAAACAGATTTTCTCTGAACTTCTGCTATTCATCACATGAAGGTGAATTTTAATATCCTTTTTTTTAGATAAAGGTTTCAGAAAGCCACTGAAACAGGCCTCTTTCTCTGTGGGTATTAGAATTAATCAGTACAGCTTCCTCTGTGGCCTGGGGCCTTATTTTCCCCTGTGCCCCTAGGTTTAGGAATACACAGAAGTTCTGACAGTGAGAGGAGTGGAAGGGACTGGCCTGCTTCCCCTGGGCACTCAAAGAGCAGAATCCCAAACAGGACAGCTGGATTTATGTCCACTCCTGCCTCATCCTTTCCTATTCAGGAACTTCTGTCTTCCTGTAAGGAGTGGGTAGTGCAGAGTGAGTCATCCTGGCACTCAGCCACCTGGCAATGCTCCTTTTTTTTTTTGAGGAAAATCCCCCGGCTTTTGTAGGGCACTCCTGAGAATTAGCACAAAGGGGACAGAATCTGGCCCAGGAACCATAACACATGCAGCTTACTGAAACTGCTTAACTCTGTCCCACAGCTACAACACACCATTGTCTGCCCATCATATCTTGTGGAAGCTCATGGTGATTTTTTCCATGCATCTTATCCAAGTGTGTGTTGTTATCAAGTGCAGCCTCTGTTTGTTAGTTCCTTAGATAAAGGCCTCCCTAAGTCTGATCCACACTCTGCTATTGTGCCTCTTCCTATATCACTGTATGTGGTGCATTTCTTCTTTTATGTCTCTTCCAAGAGTATCTCAGAGCATCCATCCGTCATCTGGTGATAGGACTTGCTCATTGTGATTATTCTTTTTTCCAGAAATAAAAATGTATGGCATACATAGTATTTAACAACACTGTACAGAACTCTGCTTCGTATCATAAAGAGATTAGAGTCTCTTAATGTAATACTGTTTCCAGCTGCCATAGACTGTATTTTTATTAACTGAAAGGTATGTATAGACGTGTTCTTTTCTCTTCTGTGTTTTACATCTGGATATTACTCTTTTTCAAACTTATCCATGGCAAGTTTGCTGGAGCATATGTGTGTGTTTGTACATACCTTGGCACAGCTAACAGACTGTTTTCAGGGAAGGTCTGATCACATCCTCAGACATACTATGCACATGAGGGACTCCAAAGTGAGCCAGTGAGTGGGTTTTTATACATAGGGCAGAATGTTTCTTTAATTTTTGAATTTTGAATTTAATAGTATTTGTGGTATATCTGTTGGTATTGTATATTTTTGCTTTCTATAGCAACAAACATTCAGTCATAGACTTATCAATATCATTAAAGACTTTCCACCATTTTAAGTTTCAGGATTTATTGTGAAATACCTTTCATGCTTTGTTTCCCATCTCTTCAAAATTCTAATATGGTGAAACTGATATACATAGGGATAGGGTCTTATTGGGCTTGCCCTGGAAGATCACAGTTTTTGGAGCTTTCTGTGAGTTCATGAGAGGTACAAGTTGGGTTATCTAGGAATGAAGTCACATGCCCTGAACAAGCTCCATCTGGAATGAAAGGCATCAGCATCTGTTTAGCAACACAGGTCAACATGAACACACAAGCCTGGTGTGAGCTCCCTGCCCTGGTTTTTCAGTCAATAACAAGGTAAAATCAATGGAGAAGCGGTAAGGAAAATAATGAGCCATTTTTGAAAATGTAGAGTCTGAAAAGCCACTGTCTTAAGAACATCAGAAAAATAAAAATACCAGGGCAGAAATAATCATATTAAAAAAGTAATTTCAGACATGGAAATTCTCATGCTGATTTTTAGAATTTTGATAATGTTGTCATAAGTACAAAGCAAACAAATTTTCAGTAGAAGTGACAGATATCTTTCCTAAAAGTTGACACAAGTTGTCTTGCCTATCATATTTATATATCCGAAACATAACCAAGTCCTGCAGGCAGTGGCTTGAATCTCTCTATGTTCCTGTCTGTACCTGACACCTGTAAAGAATGAAGGACCTGAAAACAGGGGCTGCTGTAAGGTATTTCTTTTGACGCTTTTCTCCGTTAAGGTCTGAGTTGACGTGATCCTTGACAGCCTTTTGACTTAGGGGTCAATCAGCAGGAACTGCCAGGGCTTGTTATACAGAAGAAGCCAGTCATGGTATCTGTAAACTTGAGTAAGTTGTAGGTTTTGTACAGGCCAGGATCAAGTAGGCCCTACAGCATTTGAATAAAGTGTGAAACAGAGTCAGAGAATTGAACCTAAATGCATGTGTGGAAACTGTCTACACCTCCATACTTGTCTGTGAATTAACTGTAGTTCAAAACTGGGGTAAGAAATCACAAACAGCATGAAAACTGAAAGCTCGACTTCCTTGGATTATGTGATGTTTGGGAATTAAAAAAGTCTGATGGCAATCTACAGCCACATCTTTAGGTTTCTCAGCTGGTAGATTTTGCATTGAGAAAGTATTTGCAGAGATGTTTTTAAGAAAAAAACACAGTACAGAGATATACTTTCAGTGGGGCTGCCTCAGCTTCCCTTTGAATTTTCATTTTAGAAAACAGGCCCAAAGAGCAATCTCTGAGGAGTTCAAATTCTGGTGTAGAGCAGAAGGGAGGAGATGTGAGTAGCACCTCAAATCTCACAGCATTTTTGTGCTTCCTTTGCTGTGCATGATCTGCCACATGACTGAAGGAGGACTGCTTCCCTCTCCACCTGTTTTGTCCCTGATTTACTCAGCAGTTTTACTGTGTGGCCCTCTGGGTTCTTGTGGTCTGTGAGCTTTATAAACTTTGTGAGCACTTCAGTTCACACTTGGGAAATATAAGCACAAGGTAAGGACTCAGCCAAGGTATTATGAAACTAAGCACGAGTAGCATGAGGCCACCAGCACAAGCCTTTTGGAAGTTTTGATGCTGTGTTCTTTGTCCTGTCTGTCTGTCTGTAGGCACAGAAATGCATGATAGATTAATTGAGTTAAATATATCCCAAAGTTGTTTGAAACAATGCCTATTTAATTTTTTCAAGAGGCTGCACAGAAGTATAGCATTGTACCACAAATAAAAGTGTTGCCACAATGCCTGTAAATCAGAGCTTTAAACTATGTTTCAATTATCCTTCTATTATCCAGCTGGTGTTTAAACATGTTTATTATTCAAATCAGTAGAGAATGTGCTGCTGTTGTGTAAACAACTGTCAATTGCTGAAACAATGATTACAAGGCACCATCTCTTTCAGGTGTACTTAGGGGTACTTATACCTCAACCACTTGTATTTAAATAACATGCAAACACAATGCTTGAGTGACTACTTTCACTCCTGTTTCCAATACCTCGTGCCAATTCTATTACATTAAGAGGGAAATCTATTACATTTTTCATTTATACACATCTGTACTCTGTTTTTAACCATTGTATCATTAGGGCTTGAGTTAATATAATAGACACGCCAAGAGATGCAGTACATATTGAGAAATCCTGTTCAAAATAAAAGCCAATTTCTCTGTATTATTTTAGGGCATTTGAAAGCTTTTATGGAAACAATACTAAGAAAATTATTTTCTGAAGAGGAAACCTGGGAAATAAAAGATTTAGTCGTGGAACTCCAACCTCTATTTGTTTTGATGTAAACTGAGTACATTACAAGTTGGTTGCTTTTTTTTTTCTTTTCAGGTAGGCATTACCAAAATATAATATTGATGGCATTGAACTGTCTTTCCTGTGCATGGGACAGTATTCAGTATCTTTACACACACTTACTGCTGGGCAAAGGTAGTTTAACAAGCAGTGTTTGCCAGGTAAGCTTTGAGGCAACTCTCTTCTAGTTTGTCAAAATCAGGAAGGGAGAATGTTTTAAAAAACTCCGTTTGGGAAAATGTTAATAGAATCCTCAAAAGGAGTAACTGAAGGAAAGATTTTATGCTAATCTCAACGTTCTCATGAAGCAAAGATGTATCCGCAGTCTTTGTCTTCTATCTTGTTAGAGGAGAAAACCTGAAAAATAAAAGAGACGCTAAAAAAAGTAAAAAAAGTGGACCTTCTGGCTAGTGACATAGCCATTACTTCACAACCCCCCTTCCCTCTTTTCCTGTCTTTTAAACTAAATGCTTAAATACAGAGCTAATGGAAGAAACAAACAGTGCACCACTACCATGAGGATAAGCTGTTGTAGTGTGCTGATAAAATATGACATTCTTTTTCAGAACTTAATAGAGATGCTTTGACTGTTGTTCTGCAGTCAACAAGGCTGGTCTAATTGGTGGCCATGGCAACAAAATCAGGTCATACAGAGGTTCATACCGAGATCAAGCATATGTAGATCTTCTTGTTCAAATATACATAAAGATAAGAACCTTTAGTGAGAGTCCACAGTGAAAGCCTGAAGATGGATGTTCCCACGCACATCTAATATTACTTAGAAATATTTACCTGTTTGTAACATAATGATGTTTTGCAGAACAGGAATAGAAAAATCCTTCATACTCATTGGAAAACAATAATTTTTTAAAGTCAAAGTAGGGTGTATGCATGCACATTACTTCATAGCTCTTTGTAATTTACTCCCTGGGGTTTTTAGTGAATCTGACTTATATTTTAGATGTAATTAAGTAATCAGTGGTGTACACTGTAAAATGAATGTTTAGGCTGCTTGAGGTTGAATTTTCACAGCCATAGCAGCTGCGCAGTTATGGCTCCTGCCCCCACCTCCCTTAGTACAGTCATCCATTTACAATTATTACTTGAGTTATTTACATAGTTATGATATTTCATAGAAATGAAATAGCAGCTACCTGGTAACGGCTGGCAGCAAATATGCAGTAACTCGCATGATTGCATCTCTCTTATTTCCTACTAAGTGTACTATGGTATACAAAACTTGGGTGGTTAGCTTCCAAGTAAGCTAAGCCTTGCTCAGGGAAACCAGGAATACTGGCTGTATTCCTGCAGAACAGAGACTGATGTCTTTGACAGATGTCCTTCCTCTGACCAACTGCATGTACCATGATGGAGGCTCTCCAGCCTTTCAGTCTCTGCATCTGTATTTACAAGTCAGGCTCGTAATAGTCAGAAGTTATAATCTTATGATACTCAACAGTCTAACAAAAATGTATAAATAGCATTGGACAGGTACATCTGGGACAAAGTCCACACTCACACCCAAATCAATGTCTAACAAAAGTCTCCACTGAAAATGCCCCAGCTCTGAGTTCTGAATTCAGTTGTTACACAGATGTGGCAACACATTGTTGGAAAGGCTCTTTTCATGCTCCCCACTCTCTCCACCTTTTACTGATGTGCTGAGCTGAGGTGATGCACAGCCATTACCTACATTCCCAGCTGCATACATTTTCTTGTAAGTAAAAACCTCTACTTTGAGTACCTTTTGCAATAAGATTGTGAATAACTTGAATTAGGCATACTAGGTAGTAAGAGAGGAAAGCATTTTGAAGTAATTTCTATATCTTCTGGACAGTTGTCCAGAGGTTTTGCATCAGGGAAATATTTTACTTATTTCCTGCTTCCTTCTGGTCTTTGCTAAGGATACATGTAACTCACAGATGGTGAGTCTGTGTGCTACTGATGGAGCCTCCCTTGTTCTTTGCTCAGCTTCTTTTGCCTGATATTATCAGCAAAACTCCGTTATCAGCCCCTACCCCCACCTTCTCAGCAAAGCTGTTTTCTTAGCTACAAGGATATGCAAAAAATCTGATTTTAGTTATCTGTTCTGATAAAGGCAAGGATTAAGATTAAGGTTTAAATTTATGGCTTTTTTTTTCTCTAGAGAAGAATGCTCTGGTCTATTCCCTGTGCATTCTCAGGTCTTTCCACACTCCCCAAGGAATCACGTATTTTAGCTCTAACTAGTGTGTGGAAGTTCTTTTCCTCTCTAAATCACTGATTTCTCCATGCACCCAATTCAGGGATTGGAAACTCTCCTTTTACCAAACAAACAGTTTTTAAAAACACATTAAAATCATCTGTGATGTTTTACATTAGCTTAATTTCTTCCATCGGTACAAATTGTTGCTACTTTAGAACCTGCAAGAATAAGCCTTACTCACAGAGCTGAATGATAGGTGCATGTGGTTGAATCTTATCAGTAAAGAGAGAGACTGAACTCTGACAAAATAAAGTCTATAGGTGAGGTTTGGGGTAATGATCCACCTGAGTATGAAGATGTGGAAAGGAAAAGTGGCTGGCATGGATCTGCAGCAAGTTTGGTGGTCTTGTGGAAGACCTATTGAAATGAATAATAAAAATGTAGGCCCTTAGCTGGGATATGAGAAAAATACAAAGTTTGCATAGACTTCCATGGTCCATGGGAGAGAAGCAACTTGCCTGGTCAGTCAGTTTTAATCTCAATTGTTTCTTCTTCCCTTCAGACATACAGATCTAGGAAAATATTATGGTGTAAACCTTACAAATACTCCAGGCTGTAACCCAGTGTCCGCTTAAGGCACAGGTTGATGATTGAGCCAGGGGATGAATATACTTCCAGGTAATGCTAATTCCTTGTGAGGAGTTAAGCAAGCCTGCAAACTCCCTTGATCAAGTATTCCTTTTTTGGCACATGAGTGTCAACAGGTGTGAACAAGAGTATGGAGGCACAAAGTGCCAATGCTTCATTGCTGGCACTGAGTGCGGCCTTCACGCACAAGAGATGACAATTGCAGTGTTGTGCAGTCTGCCCATCAAAATGCATTGTTGCCTGGCACCTATATATCATTCAACTTGCGAGCAGGCACCGTGCCATCAGAACAGATGGCAGTGAGAGGAAGCAGCCAAACTACCACGTACAGTAGATGCAATAAAGTATAGGTGTGGAGAGTGATTTCCAGCCAAGAACGTCAAAACAGCTCTCTTCGTCTTGAATTTACATGCCCAGAGTTAAGGGGATGGGCAAGCATTTAACTGCTCTCCCAGCTGGATATGGCTCCATACACACACAAAAAGCTTCTACTTCAGCTCACTTCAAGTGAGATTTTGGCCTAGCTGGAATAGGCAGGGTATTGCAAATGACAGAGAGAAGTATTTTAAAGTGATCTCCACCTTTTCTGGCTCTTCTCTGGAAGTCCCCCTCTATGGAATAGGTGAAAAGAAACTCTCATGGCCAATTGTTATTTATGGAAATTTGCAGGGTGCTGTAAAGTACTCTTTGCTTTCTAGTGTAAATGTCTTTACAAAGAAACTGTAACACTTAGAAGTAATGGCATACTTACAAAAAAAAAAAAAGAAAAAGGATGGTGTTTAAAGAGCACTGCATTGTTCCTCTACCCTCTCCTGTCTATAGGACTCACTTTCAGCTAAAAAAAAAAAAAAACACACAACAAAAAAACCCCAGCATTTTCAGATAAAGACCATATTGAAGCATATGGTATCCTAGTCTGGCATACATATAGGGAATGTCCCTTCATGCTAATAAAACAAAGAAGGATTAGTGATATCCTAACACAAGGGAGGGAAAAAAAAATAAAGTTGTTTAATATACTTCATGAATCATTCTACTGAAAACTGGATTCTTAAAATGGCACACAGCAACCCTCTATGTTTGGATCTTTATGCTTTCCAGAGCGAATTTACTTAGTTTATTAATAAAAAGACATCAGGTTTGGGGTTTTTTTTCAAAATTCTGCCTAGGAATTTAAAGCCAGCCCTCATCTACCACCACCATAAAGAACTCAGGCTGAGTTCTGTCCCCATTTTCACTTGTGAACTGTACTGTCTTTGGATTATGACCTTCCTCACACCTGTAGCCTCATTGTTTTCAAGACAAAATTTTACTTCTTTTTTGTTGTTGGCCTGGTTTTGATAGCAGTGTGAAGAAGGGTGTGTTTCTCTGAAAAGCTGCAGGTGCAGTAGTACTTTCATTTAAGTGTCTAGAGCTCTAATAAGCACAGATGAAGGGAAGGGGGATTTTTTTTTCAAAAGGACCTTGTATTCTGTGGCTGTCGTAAGACTGCTTAATGTCTTTCAGAATCAGCCTTTAAAGCTGGCACTGGGTGGAATTTTCTTAGTTGCCAAATGTGTTTGGAACTGGGGTTTGGGTTCAGTCCTATCTCTTGAACTAATGAAGTGAATCTTGGTCTAAGAGGAAGACTGGGAGAGGGAAATAAATTTACCTAAAGAAAAACAAGACATTTCCGAAGATAAATTTCTGCATTTTAACCAATTAAAGGAGGGTTAAAGGATTGGCAACAGCTGTTTTTCTTTTAAAAAGGTGCAAGTGAAGAGCCCTTATCTTCTCATGGGCAAAACCATTGGGTTTTCTTATAGGAAGTTTCTTTTTGCACAGGGTTCTTAAGGGAGAGTATAGTTCCCAATGCTACAGGAAACCTTCCTTAAAGGACACAAGGAACTTTTCAATTCAAAATACTGATAAAACAATAGGTGTTTCTACAGTTCATTTATTTCCTCAATATTTGATTTCCTGTTTTTTTCCGAGCTCTTCTTCCCATAATACCACTTCAGAAAAGCAAAACTGTGTTTTAGATCTTTCTCTTAACTTATGGGATCTTGACAGTTCTGTACTTTACTGGAGAACAACTCTTAAGTTTCAGTAATGAGTGTGAACAGTACAATAACAATTTCCTAGGCCTCAGTTTCCCTTCTGCAGAACCCAAGCAAGGATTATCTTTCCTTGCCTAGAGAGACTGCAAATTATTCAGGAAAAAAGTGTGTTTAAAGTGGGATTTTAAAGTGAGTTAGTGCAGGAGTATGAACCTTCAATGCAAATTGAGGCTGAAGTGTTAAGGAAAATTATGAGTAAAGTGGTGTTGCACGTGTGGTCATGGTTAGAAGATGTCTTAAAAGTGCACTAAGTGGGAAAAAAGTGATTCCTAAATGATGTAATTTTGCTACATTGGCAAGAGGGAGCCCAGGGTGACTATAGGCCTCAGCAAGTGCCTGAGGTACACATGATGACTCTAGACCTGTCATGAAATATAGGCAGTTGTTGTGGTTTAACTCCAGCCAGCAACTAAGCTCCACACAGCTGCTCACTCACCTCCTCCACAATGCAATGGGAGAGAGAATCAGAAGAGTAAAAATGTGAAAACTTGTGGGTTGAGATACAAACAGTTTAACAGGTAAAGTGAAAACTGGATGCACAAGCAAAGCAAAACAAGGAATTCATTCACCACTTGCCATGGGCAGGCGAGTATTCAGACATCTCCAGGAAAGCTGGGATCCATCATGAGTAATTGTTACTTGAGAAAACAAACACCATTCACTCCAGATGTCCCCCCTGCCTCCTTCTTCCCCTCCCCAGCTTTATATGCTAAGCATGATGCCATATGGTGTGGGATATCCCTTGTGTCAGTTTGGATCAGCTGCCCCGGCTATATCCCCTCCCAGCTCCTCCACCCAGAAGGTTTTAGACCAAAATCAGGTGGGATGCAGTTGCCTTCTCTTTAGGTGGCTACTGATGTTGCCATGTTGACTGAAATGAAGCTGTGAGGTTTGCTTCCTGAATGGTGTGAAATGGAAAAGGCCTTATTCTAGCTGGGATGAAGGTTGCTGTGCCTTGGTCCTGAATTCGGGTGGGCATGGGTGTGTGACTTCACCTCTGTGCTTCTCTTCCATCCTTTGTATAACTGATTGCATCAGCTGTGTGTAAGAGGTTGTGCTTGTCCAGTAAGGATTATTTTGTTTGGGACTAGTAACGTAAAGGCAAATGGACCAATTAAGAAGAGGGTTTATTTTCTATTTAAATACAAGACCTGATAATGGGTTCTATTTAGATACAATCCTCTGGTTTAGATAGTTTACATAATTGAAAAAGTTGCTGACTTTCTTTGCTTTTCCTACTTTTTTGACAAAGGGGATTGAAAGTGGTGTAATTCAGTACCATCATAAAGTTAGCATATCTGCAAGACTCACTGGTGTATTTTCTCTGGTTTGTGTTCAATCTTCCCTTCCTGCCCCTAGATGGTGGAGGAAATGTTAGGCATATGCGAGAGTTGTAATGGTCCAGTTTCTCACGCTGGGATGATTTCAGCCTGTGTCTCAGTTAAACTCCTTTTCCAAATCACTGTGACTCCATTTTGAGATATTAGGAACATCCCAGTTTAGATGTAGCTGGGCCAAATGTGGCTTAAGCATCTGACAGAGGTCATTGCTTTGCTGATTGAGTTTCACTGGTTTGGCAACTATTGGTTGAGGAGGAATCTGATAGACATTCCCCTTTAGAAGTAAACATGGAGACACTCATGGCCCTTTATTGCAAGTGATTTCAAAAACATTTTTAGGTAGATGGAGGAGACTAGAAGAGAAAGATCTCAAGGCAGTATCCGAGCATATGTGTCTCTGCGTATGTGTATGTGCATTGTTCATGTGACAACAGAGCAGGACACTAGGACAGTGTAAGATGAAAAAGACCTGTACACTAAATAGCTTTTGTTGAGATTTTAACCTTCAAATGCAAATAAGAGGGAGGTATAGTGGGAAGGAAAAAAGAAGTGATTGAACAGTAAACATGAGTGATGGTTGCAGGATAAATAATATTATTAACTTACGTTTTATTACTGTGGCTGCTGTGATAGCAGAGGGCACGTTTTAGAGACACACAAATAATAATAGCCCAGAGAAAAGCACATGGTCCATCAAACCCTTGCCTCTGGCAGCAGAAAATACAAATCACCAGGTATGGTAGCTCACCATCTTACGCACAATTATCTCTCTTATGACTGCATGGCTACATTCACTCCATGCTCCAAACGTATTCAGCTCCCTCTTGAACCAATTCAGCATTTATATCTATTACTGACTTCAGCAAAGATCATTTTATTCTGTGCAATGACAGTCCTTTGCAGAAGGTTATTCTATCTGAATTTCTCGTAGTGCTTTTTGCAGTCTTTCCGTGGTCAATGTCGATCTTTACGACCTCTTGTTTTGAATTATAAACTTTCAGAAATCTTATTTGCCTGTAATCAATTCTTCTCCTTACTGGATCCTCTACATTTTGAAAGAGCATATCTTCTGATTCTTCTCCTTTCCAAGCCAGTCTTTGTCTACAGTTTCTCTAGAAAACCACAGATTAGGAAAAGCTTTAAAGATGAGGGGTAAAATAGATCATTGTTCCAAACATAGCTGACTGGCTGAAATGGTATTCTTCTCATTTAGCATGGATATTATTGAAAGGAAAATGTGCATTTAATATAAAAAGGTGTTCTAATCACTCTGTCCAATTACAGCAAAGCATGAATGACGGTTATGTTTTTAAAGCTTCCAAGTAAAACGAGAAACATTAAGCTAAATGGGATGTTTTTATTCTACTAAAAATGCCTTTGAATTTCTTTCTTCAGTAGCCCTTCTTTCTGCTCTTATTTCCTGAAGGGAATAATGCACCTGCTGATATATGAGTGGTAACTTGGTGTTGTACCTCAGCTGATGGAGGGGTTTTTGGCTAGCCTAATGCTAATAACAGAAGGCTGGTTATCTGTGTGAGAATGAGTAGTTCTAAAGGGCACACTGGGAATGTGTACTCACCCCACCCCAAATTCAGTGGTGCTAGTATCTCTCTTTCTGTTTCAGCAGTAGGATTCTGATGACAAATATTTTGCAGGTCACTCTTGATTGTCTTCTGATGTGTTCAGCCCCAAATTCACTGACACTGTTGTCTCTATTTCTGGTTCACAGCAGTATTCTGATCACAAATGCTTTGCAGGCTACTCTGATTGTTTTCTGGTGTGTTCACCAGACAAATACTGTTACTATTAGTACAAACACTTAGTACCATCAATACCTAGAACTAAAACTAGGCACTAGTAATACTAAATTCTAGGTACTAATGCTACCCACTAATACTGGTCAATAACATTACTAAATATACCATATAGTATATTAGTGCTATTTAAATTTAAAGCAAATTCTTTGGATAAAGACACTTCAGATTATAAACTCTTCAGTGTCGGTCACATTTACCCTTTTCTATGGATAAATATAGTATGATCCCATAAATCTCCACATGTGGTTCGAGAGAGATGTTACAGTAATTTCATGCAATATTTTTGGTTTGATTCAATTATACTGTAGTCTTTGATTTTCTGTTGGACTCCATGATTTCAAATTTCATAGTCAAAACACTACCTGAACACTACAGTGTCATAGCCACACTATGGAGCAGCAGCTAAGATTTTGTCTGTATTTTAAAAGTAACATTTTTCTTTTCTTTTAAATTCTTACCAATCCTCTCTCCTAACTTAGTTGAAATCAAACACTTGCCTGCAATTTCTTGCAACAACAAATGATTTGTCTTAATAGCTTTCATTTTCTTGTTTAGTGAAAGACTCTCAGCATAACAGACAAGAAATTATTTCAAATAATGAAAATGTTTTGAGTTCAAGGTGAGCTAATTCGACTTGCTTTGTATTTGCTGAGGAGCAAGAACACATACACAAGGGAGTAAGCTATTGTCAATCAGTGGCTGTGTGGTAACTAGGCTTTCCATACTCTTACCCTGTCATAAATGCAAGGTAGTTTACTCTGAATAGAAAGATGAGGAAGTGCTCTCACTGTTACCGTGAGAATATACATTGGTAATTACCGCAGAGCAGCTGATATGTGGCAGGTGCTTCCCTGTGTACACTGCATCTTGTGATATATGTGAGATAATTTGAGGGAGTTTATCCCTAATAGGTGACTCCAGGACTGTCACTCCTTGCGGCATGAGAAAATGTTGTATTAGATTTGAGGAAATAGAGCCTCTTCTTCGGCAATTTTTAATTTACAGTGGGTGGTAGGTTGCTCAAATCACTGTTCTGTATCATTGCTTCCCTCTTGCTAGTTGCCTGAGTTGCAGGTGGCACTACTTCCCTTGAGAAATTCTGCATGAAAAATATTTGTGCATAAATCTTTGTCTCTTCAGAACCTATTTTTATTTTTATGAGGGTACAGCTCTTGTCCAGGACCCACCTGATAATGACTCACGTGGCTTTAGGAAACCATAAAGAATCAAATATCAGGAACATACTTGCCACACAGATTTTCAATGACAGATCCCAGCTACAAGACAGAAAATAATCTATGCTTTCAGAACCCAGTTTTCCAATGGCTTGTATGTGTTAACTTTGACTTTAATATGTTAAATGATGTATTTTCCCCCATTTATTAATTCATTACCTCCAGATCTTTCTGTTAATAAATGAAATGCTGTGTTTTCCAGCTCCTGTCTTTATTTTAACAAACGTGTATTTTTAAATTTTGTGAAAATAACTGAAATTCCTTCAAAAATTATCATAATCCTCCTTTTTAAAGGTTCATATAACATTTCAAAGTATAAGACTTTAAATGAATTTTCTAAAAATTTGCACGTGTTTGGAGAATTTTTCAGTGAATGGAAATCTATTAAGAAATGGAAAAAATAAATTGATGAATTATCCTGTTCCTTTCTTTTAGCAGTTAAACCTCTTTATGTAGGTTACTTTATTGCTTCTTGCAAAGACTCTTTACTTGCATTCTGTTTCTCAATGCCATAAAAAGTTTTTGTGTGCCTACTTAGGGAAGATTGTCTTCCAGCAGTGGTGAAGAGAACCCTGTAAGTCTCTTGTCTCTTTTAGACATTGTAAATCTTAGATTCCCAGGACGAGAAAAGATATCAAAGGCCAAAGCATTATTTAGTTCAAGTTCTGTGGACTATTTTATGTTTTTGCCCTTCAAAGATGTTCAGGGCTCAGTAAGTGCATTATAAAGAAAGATAAAAGATTTTTGTGTAATGAAGCCTAAGGAAAGAAATGTATCTTTTATTACTTATGAAATGAACACTAAAATTATTGTCTCTAGAAATGCAGATAAACACATTATATCCCTAATAGGCTGTGTTTCATGAAAAAATATATTGCAGTTTGAGAGGTTCTCTCTTTGAAGTCATCTGATAAAGGATTTTAATTGAGATCATTTCAATATGCAAATATGGTCTGGCCATTACACATCATTAATGCTTAGTCTTAGTGTAAATATTCCAGTCTAAAGGCTGGGTTTCTGCATGCTTCCAACCTACAGAGAGAGAGCTTATCACAGGCAATTATCTTACCCAAATAAAAAATGAAAATGGGAAAGTTAAATAAATAAAAGAACATTCTGATGGAATCACAGTAATGTGCTTCTTGGTTAACATTAGCCCTGGCTTTTGGGCAGCTAGATTTGTTAATACGCTTGTCCTTTGCTTATGCATCAATCTCAGTGGTTCTTCCTGTATTCTACAATGATGTATGCCTAGTCATATCTTTTCTGTCTAACAAATAAACCATTGCATACAACCCCATAAGCGAAGGCAGGATCAATATAGAAAACTATAATCTTAAGAAACATAATCGTGATTTTTGGTCTTGATCTGAAGTAAAATCACAGAATAAAAATATAATTTATAAATATGAATAATACAAATAAATAATATAGAAAATATAAATAAAATAATGAACTCCCCCTGGAATAATTGATAGCTTTTGAATTTTGGATACTGTATGAGTTAGCAGGTATTTAGAAATCAAGCTCTATCCTTTCCATAAAAATACATAACTGTATATAGGATTTTTTTGGATGCACAAAAAACAGCAACAAAAAAAGCATCCAACTCCCAGTGACAGTTGAAAGGAGTGAGATGCCAAATTTTCAGCTGTACTACTGAAAATCTCCCTTACCGTGGCAGAGTTCACATATGCAATATTGGGAAAGTAACTCATGTTCTGTCTATCAGCATGTATTTAAACTGGCTGTAATAAGAAAATCTGGTTCTCAGAAATTAGAGCTATTGCAAAAAGCTGTTCCAAGTTGTGCATCTCATTCAGCATTAGAAAAGCACAACTTCTCAAGGTCTTCTAGAGCAAGAAATACATTCTGTTTGGAAGCTTAATATAGCACTTGTAACACTCATAACCAAACCCATCCTGTGATTTATAGGTTATGGTTACTAATTTTAATGTGGATACACTTATTCAAAGCACAGTCTAAATAAAGGTTTAGTGTCGATCACATTTACAAACACTACAGTTTGAAATAATTAAAACAAACAGATGAAAAAAAGACCTGCTAGTTAATTCTACTTATGCATGTATTTATTATTATGCAAATTAGGGGAAAACCTTTTCAAATGGTGTCATCTCATCCATCAGCATCATTTCCAATATCTGTATTCAAGCTAGTTCCCTCTAGCTGCCTAAGGAGTGGGCTGGAAATCCACTTCACTCCCCATTTTTGCTCACTCAACTTTAGTCAAGACACTTGGTGCTTTTGCATGTCTGTTTCATAAACACATAAAATGAGAAATACCTTCCTTTGTAAAATGTTGTGAGACTGATGTACTTAGAACAATCACCAAGCTTTTTTTGTCTGTGGTGCATTCTGAGCTGTTTGTTTCTTCTGCCAGTGACGTGGACTAGATCAAGGGAAGACAACCCTACCCTGCAGTCTCTCCAAAATGTCCAGATTAAGTGAATGTATCCCACACTTAATATCTATGAGTGAAAGTCTGTGAACTGCTCTAGACTCAGCAGCAGAGTTTTATCTTGTAGGTAAATGAGTAGGTTTGTAGGAATGAATCAGACACAGTCTAAGGCCTGTCCAGTTAGTAAGGACCAAATTTCCACAGCTTCTGTAAATCAAGTCTTTTTGTACTTCCTCCCCATCTACTCTCCTGATTGTCTTTGTCATGTCTCTGTCAACTTCTGTCTTCTTTTCCACTCCTATCTGTATCTTCTTTCCAGCTATTCTTCGGTGGATTCTATGAGAGTTGTCTGTTACAGCATCTCTACTTCTTCTTTTCCCTGGTCTATAAAAATTTAACCTAATGGACCTTCAAAGTACATTTCAAAATTCCAAAAACTAACAGAGCCATTTACAGGTGGACTGTGGGAGAAGGCAGGAAGAATCCTGTAAGTGAGGAGTCGCTGGGAAGTGGGTTTAAGTGTCTAAGAAGTCCTGCTTTCTTTGAGTGGATATAGTGAGCAGTCCTGCTGGTCAGATACACGTATTTGGCTATTGGAGCAGTATTCACATTAGTCTGCCCCGAGCTTCTGCACATGTGACCTGCTACAGACAAGGGAGCGATGACAGACTTCTGCAGAATTCTTAGCCTCAGAAGAATACACAGATGCCCCAACCATTCCGTCCATTGTGGGTAGTGGTGGATGTGTAAAATCATATGGTCATTTACTGCTTAGACAGGGATATGTGGGAACATGTGCCCCTGGCTATGGAACAGGTCATGCCGTAGTTGAGCTTTTTTGGTGGACCTTCTAGATTCAAATGGGCTGAAACAAAATGTTTACGTCTGATGTCCATGTGGCAGCTTGGTTCTTTCATTAACATTAACAAGAACCACTGCTGATTGTAGCATGTTGTCTCAGGTCACAGCCCCAGGCTTTACACAGGAGAGTTCCTACTACTGGGACTACCCTTCATGTCCCAGGGCTCCTGTCACATAAGAGACAGCTCAGCTCTGGTTGTGCAGGGTTATTTGTTCAGAACAGGACAAAAGGTATGAGTTAGCAGCTTAGCTTGCTTGTGCACATCTCCTGCTGACTGCAAATGCCAGCCGAAAACTGGGCTATGGTGTTCAGGCTGCCAGTGAGAACACGGGACTCAGCTATTCCTCCCCCAGAGCTCCTGCCCTGTAGAAATCGTGCCCTGTAGAAATCAACCCAGTGACTCCAGCCATTGGAGCCAAACCTGTATTACCTTTAAATTGTGAAGACAAGACACAAAAGGCCTTGTTTGGGGCAAACTGTTGTCCTATTTCCTTAGGTTCATGAGGATCACAATTTTACCATAACTGTGGTGCTAGTAGAGGCCACATTAGCTAATTTAAAGCTAGCTCAGTTATGTGTAGAGAATGCCAAGGCTAAGGTGACATCTGATCCTATTTGTCGTGATGTACTGCAGAACAACAGTGTGTACCCAGGGATCATATGTATGCAAGGCATTTAAAATCTCAATGCCATTGCTCAAAGATCTTCATACTGTCACCGTTTCTTCCTGACTTTCCTGAGAGCACTTTGAAATATACCTCAGAATTAATGAAAATTTTTAGCAGATGAAAGCTTAGGGAGGACATCCCATTTCATTATTTAGAAAGGAAGGATGCATTTCCAATTCTACTTTGAAATACTTTTTTTTTAATTGTTGTTATGTACTTTAAATTTGTGCTCTATGGCGAACTTGCCACTGGCTACTGCAAGAGAGGAGCCCCGAAGAGGAAATACAAGGACTCCCTGAAACAATATCTCAGCCTTGGCCATATTGATCATCATCATTGGTCCACTCTGGCCTTCAATCAGGAGACATGGAGACACACTATTTATAGTGCTGCTGCTTCTTTTGAGAACACACGCAGAATCATTCTTGAGGAGAAAAGACAATGTAGAAAGAACCGTGTCTTGTCATTACCACCTAAGGAGACTTTCCGCTGTGCCTTTTGCAACCGGACGTGTCTATCTCGCATTGGCCTTTTCAGCCATCAGCGTGTTTGCAGTAAGCGTGGGCAGAGTCCTTCTCAAATCTTCGTTCGTGAAGCCTAGCCATGATGATGATGATGATACTTTAAATGTCATGCGTCAAAGCAATTTTTTTTTTTGTAGAGTTTCAAAATTTGGATAAATTGTTCTGATTCAGAACAAAGCCAGTGTATGAAATCCAGAACCGTAAGTCTGCTGTCCATGAGGCTTTGCCAGCTGCCAACCATTGCCAATATCTGGGAAAGGTCATGTGACTCTCATAACTGTATCCAGTCTTCACAGGGCATGGGTCCAAAACTCTAGATCCAAGTGCTGAATCTCTGAGCATAGTTATTCAAGAGGAGAACTTTTTTGTCTTGCCTTTTCCTTAAAAATTTGAAGAATGAATTTCAGAACAATATCGAGCTTCTATGATAAGAAGGAGTTTTGTGTACTGCAATGAGGCTGAAAGTGAGGGCTCCCTAACTTGGCACAGACACCTGCAACAAACCAATTCAGGTCAAAGAGGAAATGAGAGAGAAAAGAATAGGGAAAAAAAGAAAGAAAAAGAGAATCAAAGAACTGGGACTGAACAGGGACTGGGATATTGAGGGAACATACACTGGTGAGGAGCAGAGAAAGAAAGGGGAAAAGAAATAAGGGAAGAGGAGGGGCAAGACAAAGAAATGGGGGAAAATAGAAAAAGTACAGAGGGCAGAGAACAAAAAAAGAAGAACTTAGAGACAGAAGGAAAAGCTGCAGGGTAGAGGGTTTATTAGAGAAAAAAATCGCAGCTTGCTGAAATAGGGTTGGCGTAGAAGATTTTTATTTCACATCCTGCTGCCTTGGCTCTGATGATTCCTAGGCTGAAGGTATATGACACTGGTAGATAACATACAGGCAGATTCTATGCTCTTCTGAAAAGCTTTTTGTGTCCCTGACAACTTGTTCTAATTGCACAAGTTCAAACACTTCAGATGTGCAGTGTGGCTACAAGCACTTTAGAAAAGGTTGATGTAGAAAAACCATCTCTCTGTAGTATCCATGGACCGACTTTTCTTCACGAGTGCTTATGTTGATAGTTAACTTGGATAGTTAATACTAGCAGCGTAAATATCTTGAATTAAAAAAAAAAAATTGCAGGAAATTTGTGGGGAAAATAAAATTTGCCTCCGTGTTTTTGGTGAGACTGTCTGTATCTTTTCCTGAACTAAGAAATGTTTGTTCAAGCACTTCCTTCTGTCTGCCTCCAGCACATCCAGGTTCTTTATCCAAATCTAGCTCAGCCACATCAGCTGCTGACTTCACTTTTAATGACTAATAGAAAATGCTTTGAACCTTCAAAGCCCAGAGAAGTACATATAACTTACCATGATATGACCAGGAAAAGAATAGTCTATGTCTCACCTGGGACCTTATTTGAGGTCCTCTTGAGAACTGATCATGAAAATGGCAGAACTGACTTGAGCTGAACGAGCAGCTTAATAGGGGGAAAAAAGGGCTTCGCAAGCAGAGATGGGGCTTGTAGATTTTAAGGCTGCTTTCAGTGCTGAGGGGAGAGCTGGTTGCATAAAGAGATTGTGGAGGCAGGAGTTGTTCGGAACCAGGAAACAAAGGTTGCAAATTAGTTGAAATAATGTTCCAAGAGAAAGGAGATGTATTTAAACGGGAAAGACCATATGGTGAAAGAAGCAGGGGACTAAGACTTCGAGTCAGTGTAACACTTTGAACCGTATATCTTGTATGTTGTTTCTTGTTGCTGGCTTGCATCACCTAAAGTGAAAGTCTGGAAGCACATGCTCTGCTTGTTCTGTGAGAGAAGACAACTGCAGAAAATCTCTTACACAGATTCTATGTGTCTTTTCATTTAGTTCTTTAGGCAATCTTTAAAGGAAGACAATTCAAATAGATTATAATGGAACAGAAATACAGGCAGCCAGGGAAATTATTATTTATTTCCACTTTTTTTCAACCACAACCAACTTTCATTCTGGGTGGAAACAAAAGCATATTAGTCAGTTGAGGTGGGGAATGATATATCTTCATAAAATACTCTGTGAGCTGCAAGGCTGTAGAAGCAGAACACCCAGGTTGCACCTAATCTGTGATGTGCTTGGCTATGCAGTTGTCCAACTTGCAGACCTGTATGTGTAGGATTCACACAACACCACTTAGATGGAAGAATTGCTGTTGCAGACACTCATCACTGTTCCCAAGTAACTCACCATTGGGAGGACATGCAATTCACATTTGGGCTAGAAAATATATTCACAGTCTGGTCTCTTCTTTGTCAGAGATTTGGAGTTGTATGGCATAAGAAGTATAGCTTTGTAAAAAGTATTGACATCAAAAAAGCAAGAAAATACTCACTTTCTTGCATTTCCTGAAAGACTGTCCCCAACATTGCAATCATGGTTGCACAGAGGAGACCTATCACATTACTGGGATGTTGACCCGAAGAGAATAGACTCATTCAAAACTGTGGGGAGGAGAGGTGACAAAGCACATATGGGGAGATGAAATGAGTATTACCATTTTAGTTTCTGTGAAACAAGACTCCCTCCCTTTTAAACATCTACTAAAATGATTTTTATCTGACACACTCACACAGGAAAGTTGGCTATTCCGACATGGTTGGGGTAGTTGGACAGAGAGATGGGCCTGTAAAAGTTAATCTATAGTTTAAACAATCCCAGCTACTCATAAAATCAAAAGAAGATAACAGCACGATTTTTGTTCCGCCTGTTTACATATGTTATGAAAGGCACTACAAAGGGAACATCAGTGGTATATTCTGACAGAGTGCAGGAGCTGGCAGATGTTTGTTAATTAAAAGAATTCAGGTAATGGAACAGTACTGAGGGTTCACAAGAGGCCACATTTGCACATGCCAGTGCACGTGTGTTTCACACGCCCCTGTTCGCCAAGCAGCACCAGATCACCCACTTGTTCTTAGGCCATAGTCAGCATAGAGGAAAAAAACAAACATGTAAAACCAGATTTGAGACAAGTGTCCTTTGCAAAGACACCATAAACCTCAGTTGAATTTGAACTCATGCAACAATGGCTGCTTGTCTAAGGAGTTTAGAACAACTTGGGTGCCTGTGCTTCTAAAAATAGGGGCACCTTGCCTGGCTCAGTTGTGTATTGCAAGGACAGGGCGTGTTTGTACTGGACTGTCAGACCTTCAAGTGGGAGAAGAGCATATAATGGCTGTGGCTCAGATCTGGTTTAGTTGATGGTTCTTCCCCAACGCCCTTACAGAAGAGGGCAGTCAGACATATCATGTCAACAATGGTGTGAAAAGTGATATCCCCGCATACTTTTTCCTATAGATTGGTTTTTAACTAAAAAAAAAAAAAAA
>VZRE01003128.1:595172-680150 GCA_013396775.1 Cephalopterus ornatus | reverse complement strand
TTTTGGTGTGATTTCAGACAATGACATCTTCAAATTTCATCCATCTTGTCATGCTAACGTGTTTTCAGTCAGATGGGTACTTAAGGTTGTTTGCTTTTTTTATTTTTTTATCCTCTAAATAACCAACTTGACCCTGTTGGCAGTGTTCTTTCCATGGTGATGCATTCAAAACACATCCAATAATTCTTGAATTTTGCACAGACATTTTCTGCAGTCACTGCAAAGAGCCAGGAAGCAGATGAAGGCACTGTGAACCCTCGACAGACTGGCAAAAAATAATTCCAATAATCTCCTTCTGCTAAACTGCTTTCAGGTAGGTTTTTCCTGAAAGAATTTTGTCAGCTGATTGAGGTTACTTTTGGGTTGCCAAGCATTGTAGCCAGGGTTCAGGCAGCATAAAGCTTCTAAACATTCATCTGGTTTCTAAAAGATGTTGTAATTGTTTATTATGAGCCAAATCACTATATTCTTTAATATTTAAATGGAAGCTATTTTAAGCTGTAACTGAACAACAAAGCAATTTAAATTCTGTTATTTCTCACCCATCTGTGTGCTTGCTCTAAATCCAAAGAAATTTATGGATCTCGAATCATTTTTCTGCAGTGCTCTCAATTCATTGTTCAATTTCTGAACCTATAATGTTTTCTGCTAGCTACACACATTCATAGTCCTTTCTCTGCTGATACCCATCTGACTCTGAAGTGCAATTTTATTGTATTTCCTGTTTGCAAGTAGAGAAGGTCTTTATTGACCCTAGTGTGACAGAAACCTATCGTTGGTACAGTAAGCAATAAATCCTGGAGCTGGGATATGTCTGCTTTAATCTTCACTGTAATCAATTAAGCTTTGAGGTTAGAACTGCTAAGATTTAACTCAGCTGGCTGTTTGCAGAAGTCTACAAGCTGTCTTTTCTGAGGGATTGGTTCTGATATTGGGATGCATTAGCAGAAGAGTAAATCTATACACAAGACCTAAATTTGGCCACAAGCTACAATATGAGGGTTGAAGTATATGGATGGGTAATGTGTTATCTGCTTTTTGATGAAAAGTCAATAATTTATAAGGCTTAAGAATATGAGTTGATCTTTAGATTGTACAGAAAACTTGAACACATGTATTACTAAAATTCCACGGAACTTATTTTTTGTGGGTTTTTTTAGCAATTATTTTTAATATGAATAATGATTCATGCATTAGTCAGACTGTTGGTTTGAAGGTTTACTGTATAGTAACACGGTTCCTGTTACTACTTCCACTTGTGTTACTTTTTTTTAAATTCTTTTTTTCATTAAACCTCAGAAAGTCAACTGTATGATCCCTCACTGTCTGACACTTCTTCAGAAATAACAGTCAGCCTGCAGATACCATTTAGCTCTCAAGATACTTAATCTCAGAGCCTCAGGAAAACGTGAAGCTCTTCCTCAGAATGGTAAATGTGATGTTATCATTGATTTAGCCATTCAAGCAAAGCACCATTGAGCCAGTTTGCACCGTGGAGTTACAAGAACCCCAGACCCCACAGAACCTTGCCAAGGGCTTTATGAAATTCTGCTGGAGAAGGCGTTGGAAAGGCGTTGGAAAGTGGCAAAGTTCAGCAGTGGCAAGCCCCGAGTCCCCCCAGGCCTTACTGTGACAGTGTCAGCTGTGACTCCTGCTGGGGGTCTGTGGGTGGCTGTGACAGAACCAGCAGCCCCAGTGTCATCCACCTTCCCCACAAGTGTTTCAGTTCCTCTTCACTCCCTCCCTCCCTCCCTTTCCCTGGTTGATATGGGAGGCTGTGCTGTTTTCCACCACGCAGGCCACGCTGTGCGCTCACTGAGCTGACCCGTGGGGGTGGAAATCTTTCTTCTTGATGAGCTGGTCCCTCACAGATTTCCTGTACCTGTGACAGAACCAGAATAATAAGAGTTCTTTTCTTGTCTCTCTGCTCAAGCCAAAACGGAGCAGAGGATGCCACTGCTGTGGGGAATAAACTTTTCTTCCCCTGTGAAATATGAAAACAGTAAAACACTCCAGGTGTTCATTTTTCCACCCCCATACAAGTCAAGGCACTGTCAAGCCTGAGCAACAGACAGCACCTCCTCTTTGTTAGAACAAGGTGATATTACTTTTTTTTTCTTCCTAGCTGAGTGGCTTTTCATCAGAAAGCAAAGATCCATTTTAAGTGAAAAGCTGTTGTGGCAGCGTATTAGATCCATCAAAAGTCCCATAGTGGGCAATAGTGGAAAAGAGAGCAGAGCCCATCCTTCCCCCAGGCAGCCAGGGCCCTGGGGTCAGGGCACTTACCTGACATGGGAAGTGCAGTCCAGCTTTGCCTAATTTAGAAGAAAGTCATGCTGGATGCATGACCTCAGTGTCAGACTCCTCAGAAAATTCCTTGGTGCAGGATTCTTCCGAAATCTTCACACGGTCCTAGTTCTAACTTCAACATTTTTGCAAGAAACAAAAATAGTTTATTTTGCTGCATGCTCTAGCATTGTGTCTCATAAGGAAGAGATTCAAATGAATAATACTCCAAAAGCTTCTTTTTCCCTTTTGTGCCTTTTTTTCCTCCAAAAAACATCACAGAAGAACCAGCTTGAAGCTTTTTATAGAGTCAGGCTCATTCCACTGATTTTAAGACAAATGAATCATACCACTAGTTAACATTACACATTAACCATCATTTCTAGTACTCAAGGAGTGTGTGTCTCTATATCACATTTTCCATCAGCCACAAATAGTTGGCTGATCTTATTTCAATGCATGATTATAAAAACACAAAAGTAGCACATTTCTTAGCTGGATAGACATGTTTCTATTTATGGATTTTTAGTCATGTATATTTATGAGTTTCTAAAATTGTACGTCCAATTTCAGAACTTCTTTAAGGTCCAAATCTCGTGAATTATAAAGTAAATATTTTAACATACATGATTATTAACTGTACGGGAGAAAAATTATAAGTAATATTATGACTAATTTCCAGTGGGAACTGATAAATTGTCTGCATATTTATTTCTTGTGGAAAACTCTGATTTCATGGTTTCATGATTTCCAGGCAGAATATTTATACCCTCGACAAACAAGGAAAAACATATTTGACACTTTTAAAACCCATTTACTTGCCATTTTGAGAACTTGGTCTTCATTAACAGAAAAATGGGTTTTTTTTCAGCAAAGAAGGTAATTTACCTGTCACTTAAAAAGGGATAAAAATCTCCTTGCCACTATTTCCCTATCTCTATTTTTTCATTTATAGACTGATCTGTACTCCTCACTTTCATACATCTTGAACTCAAGCCTTTAACAGTGTCATTTAATTAGGAGAAATAGACAAATGCTTTCTAACACTCCATTGTTCTCTGTTCAAACTTTCTGGACTTTTTTTTGTCATGCACTTAAAAATATATGTGATATATAAGCATTTAAAATGCTGTATGTGAATTAAGGAATTTCAATATGTGCTGGCATCTGTTTTATTATTCTAAAAGTACAAAGCTATGTCCTTTCTAGTTATCTAAATACTGCCCGGGTGGTATTTCTTTCTGGGTAGAGTCTCTAGTGTCGAACAAGGGAAACACTCATGCTTCAGCCATAGTAAATTCAGTTTAAAATTCACTCAGCCAGGAGATACAAAGAGGTCTGGGAGGATAGGACGTGGAGCTGAGCTTGGGGACCCAGTTTGGGGATGAGAGGATGTAAAATGGACGGAAAATTTCAAGGTCTGAAGAAAATAAGCTACAATCAGGGTGAGAATTGTTACATGGAGCGTTAAAGTGGTAAGAGCCTCAGATGAGTGACAGGTGTAGAATCTTTGGGTTTTTTTCTTCTAAAAACTTAGATAGTTTAAAACAAGGAAAAAAAAAAAGCTTAAAAGGTCACTGCTGCTTATTTTGCAGAATGAGGGTTAAAAGCAGTATTTTAAGCAAGGTGTTCTCCAGTACATTTACAGAGACAGCTCCCTGTGAGCCTCCAGCCTCCACCTGTAAATTATCAGACAAAATATCCTGAAGAACATTAATAATTATAATATTCTTAAGTTTTTGAGGTAAGACTAGAGTTCTGCTAAATACAGATTTGGATAAACTACTAAGATAAATTCTTGGTCCAATTTCAATAGCCTTGCACTCACATGGAATAATCATCTTATTTCAGCAATCCTTAGGACAGCACATGTGATTTTAAACATTTCACTGTATTGTTCTGTGCTGGAAGAGAAATAGGCCTTTAGAAGACCAATTCAACACAAAGAAAGTGAAATAAATGGAAACATGATAGTAGAAGTCAGAGTTTTTCAAGGTGGAAAACTTAACTCCACAATCAAATTAAGCTTTTCCTTTAGTTATATGACAGATCATTTCTTGTGCAATCAAGGAGTTTCTGCTAATAACTAGGTAGTTTGCATACACAGAAATCAAGAAAAGCATGAAATATTAATTCAGATCAGCCCTATTTCTTTGGTTCTGGTGCCATATTCCAACTGCGCTTGCTGAGTACAAGCCCTGCTATATCACCTGCTGGAACGGTGTAACTCTTTTGTCCTCCTTGGTGATGTTTCTCTGTGTAGTTTGTAAATCTCTAGGTTTTTTTGTTCTCTTTTCTTCTTTAAGTTCAATCACTTTTTTAATGTCAACTGGAGGAAAATAACGTGTTATTAAGGCATTCATGATTGAGTCTGACATGGGGGAAGAAGCGCACGCA
This sequence comes from Cephalopterus ornatus, assembly GCA_013396775.1. NCBI lineage: Eukaryota > Metazoa > Chordata > Aves > Passeriformes > Cotingidae > Cephalopterus > Cephalopterus ornatus. The sequence continues at coordinate 675,467 of VZRE01003128.1, read as the reverse complement.
AAAGTCTTTAATTAGGCATACCCTTGATTTTGTGTGACTGATTCACTGCAGGTTTATGATATAACTGGGTTGATTTTCAATCTTGTTTTGGGAAACATTGTGATGTGGAAAAATCTCCTTTCCAAATCTAGTGCCCAAGTCAAAATGCCCAGAATTGCTTTCCCCACTATTTTCTGTCTTAGGCATATGTTAAATACTGTAAATATCAAGGCAATTTCTGAGCCTGGGAAGTGTAAAGGACCTTTTAAACCCTTTACAACTACCTGAAAGGAGGTTATAGCCAAGTGGGGCTTGGTCTCAAGTGACAGGACCAGAGGAAATGGCCCGAAGTTGCACCATGAGAGGTTTACACCGAAGATTAGGGAAAATTTCTTCCCTGAAAGTGTGGTCAGGTATTGGAACAGGCTGCCCAGGGCAGTGGTGGGATCGCCATCCCTGGAAGTGTTGAAAAGCCACGTTGATGTGGCACTTGAAGATATGGTTTAGTGGTGGATATGGTGGTGCTGAGTTCATGGCTGCACTTTATCTTGGAGAACTTTAATGATTCTGTGAGAGTGAAATGGGCTTTTGGGACCACTACAGGCAAAGCACGAACACATGAACACACAGCCTGCTCAGAGCTGGCTTTAGGTGCTCTCTCTGAATACAAGGCTGAGGGTCTGACAGCATGATTTTGGCCCCTGCCAGATTTGAGCAGGAAGAAGGTTTAAATTCAGGTACTGCATCTAATTTTGATGGAAATGATAGTTCCAAATGTTACATCTGCCTCTGAAGAACTGTAGAAATTTTTTACCTAAAACAAAAAGTAATGGAGGTTCCCTCAAGGAATCAAAAACAATGTAGTCCTCTTAAACCTATTTCACTGCAAATGCTAAGTTGAATCACTTGGATTTCCTGAAGGTAAAGAACATATGCACAAAAAGTGAGAGAGGCTGAGCTGTTCTCTAGGATGATGATTTTTAATTTTAAGCTCTAACAAACAAAAGCTGCTGGTTCACATCCTTCAGTAGACAGATGTCTTGCCAGAAGACACAAAACTGTCTGCGGTAGATGCTGAAATATTTTAGGAGGCAGCAGAGGCAATTGCCTTCCCTGAAGGGCGAGGAAAGGTCGGAGCTGCACACCTTGAGTGGAGAGACTGTCAGTCTGGGGGCTGGGTGAGTGGTTGTGAGCTGCCTCACTTCAGCTCTTGTTTCATCCCATATGCAAGGCACAGATATCTGGGCTGAGTGGCCTGAAAAATCAAACTTCTCTACTGGAAGAGTACGATACCAGGGGAATAAAACTGTTCCTGCTCTGATTCTCTTGGCCAGGCTCAAGTCTGGGGTACCCGACTCCTTTGTAAATCCTTTTATGTCACCTTTTGCTTTTTCATCTTCAGAGGCTTAAATCTGAACCCAATGTTGTTGGATTATTTTAGGTACCAAGTGAGCAGAATTTTAGAAGACTAGTGGCAAAGCCACATTCTGGGAAAAACCTTTCACCCGGAGGGTGAAAGTCTGCAACCAGAAGGTGTCTTGGTTGTCACACCTAAAGAAGTTTGCTGGTCCCATGAATGTAGCTGGTGATCTTTGGTACTTTTAGTCCGGAGCTCTCCAGATCCTGCCCCGGAGAACATGAACTGTTGTTTTGCTCACTGGAAGCTGTGTGAGGAACAGGTGCAGTCACCCTTCAAGGGAGAGCAGAAAGGGCTCTGGATTTCACAACTTATACATTACATCCAATTTTTATTTTTTTTCCCAAATACCTATTTGTCCTGCCTCTGGCATCTACAACAAATCTCTTCAAAGTAGGAAACTTTTGCCTGATCTGGCTTGCCTAAAAGAAAAGGCAAACTTTTTGTGCTTTTTTCTTCTCGTAGATACAAGTTATAATTTGCGAAACAGTCACATGGCATACTGCTGTGTCAATCGAGCTTTTTAAAATGAGATTTGTTTTAAACACTGCTTGCTTAAATCATGTGTCTACACAGGCCTACACATCTATGCTTTCAATGAAATTAATAGTTGTCAAAAGAACAAAACACGTATTATCTGTTCCTTACACTGGCTTGAGCAATAATGAATACAGTTAAAAAGAAAGACTCTGGAAGATATGACAGACTTGGAATCTTGTTTTTTCTTAAAAAAAAAAATCACATCAGGAACATTGGAGATGAATTAAAACTTGTTATTGCCTGCAGAGAGAATCAAATGTCTTGTAGAATTAAAATCACCTATTTTAATTTATCTTTGTTTCCACAATTTTGGGGGAAGAGGGGAGGATTTTCTCATCATGAAATTTTTTTTCATTCATGAAATGAAGTTTTATATGAAAACAAAATATATTTGAAATTGTCAGAGTCAACCATGAAAAAAGAGTTTAAATATGTGGCTAAAGAATTTTTTAATTTATAATACAATTTCTCCAAAATCTGTTGTGGAAAAGAGTTTTTTCCTGGAATTGCCAAAGGAAAACCTGTTCTCACCATCCAACCTTAGCTGATCCTTTTGCCTGATCCACAGTCTCAGGAAAGTCATCTGGAGCTTTTCCATTATCCTTTGTGATGTTCTCACTGGGGTTTCCAATTCCTAACTGACTTCTGTCTGTACTTATTGCCGAAGAATCCTGTGCTGAGTTATGGGACACTAAGCAGACTGTGTTGCAGATTAGATATTTTCTCTCAGCTTTGGGTTCAGCTTCAAAAGTGACATCTTTTTTCTGTTCTAATTTTTTTAACTCCTCAGAGCTTTAATTCAGCTGCTACAGGTGTTTCCCTTTTTCCCTCTTATCAGATTACTTTGCTGCTGCCATATTTGATGCTATCTCAAATTTCTTTTTGTATTTCTTTTTAGTGGTTTATCTTTTTTTTTTTTTTTCCTGAAATCTTTGTGAGTTAAGAGCTGGTACAAAGATAAATTATTTGGGGCACCTGAGTTTGAGTTGCATTGGGCAGATATAAAACTCAGTTCCATTTTGGGGGAATAAAATTACATTTACAGCTAACCAGGATCCTTGTTCATATATCTGAAACCAGGCAAGAGCAAAGTTAAGCCACTTATATCTCATAATCTGTCTCTCATCACTGTGTGCCATGATTTATTATCAAAGTGGTAATTCACTTTAACTGAGAGTACCTATGCCTGAAAGTCTAAAGCTCGGTACAAAAGTAGAACAATGGCAAAATTTGTATCCAAAAGCAATAGACTAATACCCTGCACTAAATCAAGGAAGCAAGTTCAGTCAGGCCTCTTTTCTTTTTCTTGCAGTGACTTCTGAACTGAATGTTCTGCAGATTCTGGCTGATGTCTGGAGACTGATCACCAGATGGCTCCACACATTCACGGGGGATGTTTTTGAGTCCCTTGGAGTAGCTGTGGCCTCTGCCTGATTTAATCCACTCAAGCAGGTGAGGTTCATCTCTTTCTTGTAAAGATTGTACCGGTAGACACGCAGTGCCACTGTGGACTGAGTTCCTACTGAATGTTATCAGGGTAAACTCCTGTCATTTTCTCACTGCCAAGAGCGAGTTTTAGAAATATGACTCTTTAACCTCTGCAGCAGTCTCCACATTACTGCAGTTTGTGCCATTTGAAATTACTACTGGATGTCATCAGGCAATTCAGTCATAGAGGGACTCCCGCTGACATTTGTGATCATGAGATGCCACGTACGGGCTTCACACACACCTAAAGCTTATTGGAGCCAATATGTTTTTCATGGACCTCAGAGAGCTAAACATGAAACCACACAAGCACAAACAAAATCTCAGCACTGACTTGTTCTGTAAACAATTACAGACCAGTCTTTTCATACAGAGTGATGTCCTTCTTTTACCTACATCTGAATATTCAGCACTAATCTTCTTACTGCTCATACCTTCCTTAAAACTGTGTTGGAATATGTGAGTATTGAATTATGAACGCATGAATATTATGTTAAAAATTAACTTTGGACAACTTGTCTGTGAAGATGTGTCATGAATATGAGCTGATGACAAGATTAATTAGCATCACTGCAAAACGTGAAAGATGCAAAAAAAATAGGTCAGGAAAGAAAGTAAAATTAAAAATATAAATAAGGAGAAAAAAATCCTCTTGGACCATTTCACAGGAACTAACCTTAGGTGAACCACTGGATCCGTTGATCTTGAGTAGATGGAAATTGTTGGTACCAGCTGGCAACTAAGCAGGAGTCCAGCTGGATTCTTGTCCTGCTCGGACATTCACAATGCAACCTCTGTATGCCTTGAGCACATAGCATAAACATTTTCCTCCTCACTTTTCTCCTCAAAGGCAGGTGTAGATGTCCTTTATTCCACTGCACCTCAACTTCAGTTCAGAGTTTGGCTGCGGTTGCTTTTGGCTCAGCCTGTCAGAAATGGGATTTCTCTGCTCAGGCCATTCAGTTTTGCCCTAACTTTTCCCTCTATCATGATCACCAACGAAAAGAAGTCACATTGGATGTTTTCCAGGTACTTTGGAAATCCTTTCTAATCCCTCCTACAAGGCAGAAAGGAAATATTGAAAGGAAATACAGTGAAATGTCTACTTTGGAAGAAAAACCACACAAGTTTAAGGTGGCAAGCTTAATAAATACAACTGAAAAAATTGAGGGAGGTAAGTAAAAGGTCAGGAAATAGAGAGAAGAATAAGGTTATTTATAAAATAAAGGAATCTTTTAAGCCAATTTTATAGTATTTCACAAGCAACTAGGGAAGAGAACTAAAAATCTTCCATTGATTTTTCAGGAAAAAGTGGAAATCCTTCTTTATTCTGTCTGTTGTAACTTCTTTTGAGCCAGTTTTGCTATCTATCGGGAAGTGGTAGAGCTTCCTTTTTGAAGTTAGAATCTGAGATCTGTATTCTTTTTGTCATATTCTTTCTTTACAATATTTCTTATCAACTTATATAAAATGGTCATTTCTTCTGCATGTCACCCACTCAGTCAATTTTAATAGTACACCTTTGATTTATTCTTGCTGCATTCCTTGTAGTGACCCAAGATTTTGTATTTATTAAGTCTCAAGAGAATAAATGCAGAGAGAAAGACCTATTTTTTGTGATTTTAATATTATTACAGAATTGTTAGTACTGTGCATGTGCTCCATACATTTTACTCTAGACATGCTGTCTTCAGTGTTCCTATCAGCACAAAATGTAGTACAATAAAGCAAGCATAATAATAAATAAATAATATGCCTACAAATCTGGTTCAGCTGTAATTTGCCAAGTTAGAAAAATCTCTTTCTTACTACAGTGTCCTGCATTACAGAATATTATAAGACATCCAAATCTGTCAAGAAAAAACTCACTCTACTTATTGCAGAAAGTTGCTTTGATGCTAATTCTTCTTTTACTCGTCATGAGAGGATTAGCTCAGGGTCTTGAAAGTGAAAAGGAATCCAATCTGTCGACTTAAGACTTTTTCAATGTGTAAATTAAAAGATTTTTTTTTCAAAGTGTAAATAAATAGGTGAATTTCCTTATATATTTGTTTGTAATTTCTCAAGGTGAGTGGTAGGTGTTTTTTCTGTCATTGCTGGGGCAGAGAGTGGTCAGGACAGGTATACATAAAATGTTTCCTTCTGGAAAAAGATTTCTTCACAGATCATTAGGAAGCTTTTGTAAAGGTGTTTGAAATGGAACTCTAGAGCTTTATTTTGTTTGCTTCTGTGTGGAAGGATTGTAAGCACCTGCAGACCTGAAAACAAGTAGAACAAGTCAGAAGAGCATATCTTTAAACAGCAGAGAATAATGTAAAACATATTGCAGTATTGATGAAAATTATGCATGTGAACTTGTCTAGATGACTGCTCCAAGGACTGTTCTCATTTCATCTCCATCCATTAATAGTGACCTAATTCAATGGAGTGTTAAACATTTCATTTCCTTTACAAATTTCTTCATGTATCACTATCTTTTTGTCTTTCCATCAATTACTGATAAATAAGATAAACACACAAGAAAAACATGAGGGAAAAGAAAATACAGGTTGGGTTTCTTTTCTAGTTTACCAAGCTATCTGATTTTTGAGAAGAAAATAGAAGAAAAACTCAAATATAATGTTAAAAAATGTAGAATATGAGGAAAACTGTCATTTTAAAAGTCTAAGGGATTTTGATCTATTGGTTCAAAAGGTAAATAGAAACTGAGCAAGACAATCTTGTAGTCAGAACACGAGCATGGTGTAAACCAACTTAAGGAAAGCCAGAAGATGATGACGAACTGAGAACATTTAAAAATGAAGGGTCGGGTTCAGAAATTCTTCAGCTAAGATTATGAGGATGGAAAGTAGAGCAGAAAGAACTGAGGACATTCCTAAAGGGTATTTGTTTAGATCCTGTTAAAAGTCAATGAGTCTGGGAACATTTCAAGTCACTATACGTTATGCTTCCAAGTAGGAAGGGTCTGGTGGTTAGGAAAAGAATTCATAGACCTGTATTTTAGCTCTGCCTTTTTCAATGGTTCCCAGCATAACCATAGGCAGAATTTCATTTCAGATCAACAGCCATGTGTCTCAGCTTTTCTCTGTGTATGACACCTAAATGGGATTTTCCCTAACACTTGTAAAGATCCTTGGTGTAAGAATGTTATTATGTACTTAGGACTCTGGAAAACAACAGCAGCTCTACTTGAATGTGTGTTGATTTTCATATCTCTTAAACTCCTTCACTTTATCCACTTGTTTACTGATTTTTCAACATTTTTGCATACCCAGATAAGTCATAGAATCATAAAATCATTTAGCTAGGGAAGACCTCTGAGACCATCTAATCCAACCACTAACCCACGTACTATCATACACCATGTGTACTACAATATCACCTGCAGTGTAATGTGATTGCTCTTAATAATCTCCAGAACTGTTATCTTTCTTTTCCTTTCCTCCTCTCCCTCCACTCTGACATTCACTGCTGCTTCTTTTTAAATTGCAGTCATACTTTTTGCAACTGCTTCATCTTTTTTTTAAAATATTTGGCTTCAGGCTGGTGTGAGTTTTATTTGTCATTCATTTCTGGATATTAATCATTCCTTACAAATTACATCCATTCTTAACTCTGGGTGCAGATGTGGTGTTAATGTCTCCTGTAACTTTTCTGTGATTCAGGAACATTTACAGCCATTAACTATTCCTAGAGGGAATGTTTGAAAAGAAGTTAAAGCAGTATAGTGAATTAAATACATGAAAACTTCCAAAAATATCAAAAACATATTTTGCCTTTAGGTACGGTGACTTCTGTGTTATTCTTCTTTAAGATCTTTTTTCTTGAAGATGTTATACACTTCAAGCCACACGGAAAAAAATTGCCTGCTATTGAAAATATCCACCTGGCAAGCATTTGTTTCAGCCCATATCTGGAGTTGTCTCATGTTTCAGTCAAGCTGGTGAGGGGACTACAAATCACCCGCATGCAGAGAGCAGCACAAAAGGGTCTTGGGAAGGACACACCTGCCTTCCACTGGAAGTTCTCCTCTGATTTATTCACAGATAGAGGAGAAATACTTCAAACACGTCTAAGTGCTAGGGAGACCTTGTCAGTCCCGTAATCTATCAGTGTCCTCAGAACAGTGATGAAGATCATCATGAGCACAACTCCTATATTTACATTCAAGAAGCCACCTAAGAGATGACAGATATAACTTTATTACAGTAGGTCATTTGCCTTATGTGATGAATTGAGTTCCCTTTTTCTTCCAGTTCTCGTCTTTTGTCCTTTCTAAACTTCAATAAACCAAACTGTCGGTGGTTTTCCAGAACATATTTCTCATATTTCTGTTTAAATTTTCTTTTTTTTCCCCTTCTTCTCTCTCTGTTTTGTTTTCTTTTATTATTATTATTATTTATTTATTTTCAGAGACTAACTGACATAAATGGGTGCTGTGAACTTGCATTTCCACAGTATTGTTTCTTATAATAATAGCATTGGCTATGAGGTGCACGGAGGGGGGAAGATGGGGGCTCATATTCCCTGGGCATCCAGGGAGAAACTACTGAATATCTTTGAGTGTGGAAAATTAAGAGTTTGTTTTTTGCTGAACCTCAAATCACAGAATAAATGTGAGAAAAATATTTGTATATCTGCTAACTCTCTCTTTAAAACAGGATAAGCCCATCTGCCCTGTGATTGTGGCTCAATCAGTCTAATATTTTTATTTTTAACACGCCTGTTTTTGTTTGTTTTCCTTTATTTTCCCCTACTGATACCTTTTTCTCAAAACTAAGAAAATATGTGCTGTCCTTTCTTTGTCACTTTCTTCTTGCAAACTCTGCAATATATAAGAACAATTTATAGAAGAAAACTAATTTTGTTTTCTTTTTTTTTTTTCTCCTTATTTGGTTTGTAATTTGCTCAGGTATGTTGTGGACTCAGTTCAGTATTTAGCAGCTGGTGTAAATGCACGTGACAAGCGAGACTTATGACAATTTGAGCAAAGTTTCAGTGTCATTGTATACAGTATTTCACATTTTACTTTAGCAAGGCTGGGCTGAAACATTCTCCAGAGTGCCTTGCAGTTGTTTATCGTTTGCTTGTTTTTAGAAAGACTTGAACAACACCAGGGAAACAAGGAAAAATTGAACCCTCCTCAGTTCAGATGTCTGTGTATCTTGAACTGAACCCTGTGCGTTTGAGTTGGTTTATTTTATTTTTAACAGTACACTCAAGGAAAGAATAACACATATTTTTAGATGCTCTCAGAGCTTCCAAATTCACAGGAGGGTATATTTTCCTTCTCGCTGCTTCTACATATATACTCTGATTAATGCAGATGTGAGTTATGCGTCAGTATCAAGGGGAGAATTTTACGGCAGCTGCTGAGGCTGTGTGGGTGTGAGGAGAGAATAAACAGCGACTTTCCAGTGGGAGTTCAAAAAGGCTGATGGGGAATGTGTCTAGAGAAAGACATCTCATCTGTTCTGCCCTATTCAGAATCACAGACCAGGCACCTAAAATAATACATATCATCAGAAGACTGATGAAGGGCCATAGCTGCCCTTGTCTGCTCTGGGGCGGATATACATTGATTTTTGTTTGTTGGTAGAAGAATTCTCCAGACTTAAAAAGCCAAACAGTCTGCGCTGTGCAAAAGTGAGTAAAGGAACTGCAGCAGCCACTGAAGTTGAATAGAAACAAGAGAAACTACTTTGGTCTGAGAGGTGGGCATTTGAGACTTGGTGGGAAAATGGGAGTTGAAAATGTAATGCAGAAATATTTGGAAATGCATGTTTTTGCTAACTGTCAGGAAGAATCTTTTCGATTCTTCCTAACTTTTTTCCACTTGTACTTCTCCCCACTATTTTGAACTTTCTGAAAGCTTGAAATGGCTGTGCAAATGTTTCAGGAGTGACTACAATAACTTCTTTCTTTGATACATTTCTTTATGCTTTTAATCAGTTCTAATGCAGAGCAACTGCTACTGTGGGCAAGTGCATAGTGGTGAGGAGAGTGAAATATAGCAGGAAAAAAAAGGAAAGGGAATGGAAATTGTTTAAAAGACAAAAAAGAGAGTAAAGGATATATCCAGAAACTTTCATAGAATCATGGTTTTACTTGGTGTTGGAAGGTACCTTTAAAGGTCTTCTGGACCAAGCCCCCTGCACTGAACATCTAGAAGGCTGCCCAGCTTTCAGGCTGGACCTGTGGGTTCCTCTGGAAGCATGTAAAGAGACATAGAGGTGTCCCTGTACCCAGCTATCCCCTGGGAGGAGCTTTGAGAAACCCTGCAAGAAATAATATAGTCATAATTCAGGACATGGATTTTAATCTGAGTAGTTCACATTACAGTCCGGCTCTTCCTAAAACAGACAACTGGCATATGACTTTTAACATCTTTAGCAGCAAACCTGAGGTGATATTTTGATAGGAAAACAGAAAATAAAGTGATTGCTCTTTTTAACATTTAGCAGTATTTTACACGCATCTCTCAATTCATTTAAAAGAAAGAGGGCAAAAAACAACATGCTCATTTTCAGATGGGAAAGCCAAGGCGCAAAACAGTGAAATAGCTCGTCCTAGTTTGTGCAGAAATCTGAGTGATCCCGAGTGATCATTAAGAAGAATGTAACCTATTCTTGGCTAAGGAGGAGAAAATACAGGATGTTCTGGATGTGGCTGAGAAAAGCTCAGATGCACTTTGTGAAAATGGGAAGCTTACTAGATATTACACAATGTTCCTGAATCAGTGGTGTGATAGAACAAAGTCAAGTGAAGAAAGCCTTGATTTGGGGATATTAGTTAAATTAGGAGTGTGCACTGCTTTCAATAATTAGTGATTGGGATATGTTAGAAAAAAAAAGTGCAGTTAGTTTATAACCATCTTAATCTAACAGTTCAAATTTAGGGTTATGCACCAGTCTAGACTGATTTATCACAACTTTGTTTAATTAATGTGGAGCTATTTTTTTTAAAGTATTTCAGTGTTCTCCATATCTTAACTTGGTGGAATTAGTAGAGGATTCTATTAAGCCGTGGCTTTACTAATGTAATTTGATGGCTCAACATCTCAGTGTGCCTGGTTTTCACTATTTGTTCTGCTTCAAAATTTGACATGATCAGTCAGATCTGAGAATTCTAATTATGCAGTGAAGAAATAGACTTCAAGATTTCAAGTCCCCACAGAAAAAGCCAGTGGGTATGTAATTAAGAAAGAGAAAAAGGTCGACCTACTTTTTCCGTTCTGTCTAAAGTTCTGATTGATCTATCTTTATTTCTTTCTATTGATCTATTTATCTGCTTATCCACTCTGTCACTAATAATCTTGGCCTTATTTTTTGTTGATTGATCATTTAAACTAATTTCTAGCCTGAATGATGGTAATTTAATAATGTGAGCCAATTAGAAGTTAAATAGAATCAATAAACCCTTATGTGACATCAGTGAGAGAAACATTGAAGTACCACTGTCTCATTAGCCCTCTCAGCATTTTATATTAATATTTTTAGAGCTAAAGTCAAAAGGAGACATTACTAAAACTACAAAAATTATTCATAAGATGTTGTTACTGTTTAGCTATGAACTTTTTCCAGCTTCAGGAAATAAAAGACAGAAACATCTGCTATTTGTTCAACTTCAGCAGGCGTTGTTCATCTAATCAACATCTAGTATGGGAAAAGATGTGTTTGGCCTCTCACTTCTACTTTCTACCTTAACCCTAACCCTCTCACAGGCACAAGCAAATATTGGATTCCCAGTGAAATCAAATCCTGCAGTCATGTGCCTTCAGGTAGCTCACTTGCCTTCATAAGATTTTGGCTTTCAAAGAGCAAGTGATGGTTACTCCATCTTTTGTGCAACTCCTTTTGCCGATCTCTGGTTCTTCCAGTGAAACCAAAAGCAAGTTAAATACCCAGAAAACAGTTCTGTATCCTGAAAGAGGCAAGACTGTGACATATGTTTACGGACATTTTTAAGAATATTCTCCTAAGCCTGGCATGTATCATGGGGAAAGGGATGCTGCCACGTGCTTGCAGAGAGCTCCACCCCTCTTCTTTGCTGAACATCTTTGTGCAAAACCTATTTTGTTACTGATTCCCTGTGCATCTAAATGAGCAAATAAATACACAACAATATATGAAAACCTAGCAGAATCTGAGTTCTCTTAGGTTATCTCTTACAGTTTGACCTCCCTTTTAGTCCTAGATTAAAAGTTTCTTTGGTCTAACCATTGCTTATGTTAGATGAATTCTAACTACGGTTTCCCACAGGCTTGAGTACAATTTGTTGCTCCTGTCTCTGGATGGTGACACACAATTTCTTCTGGCCCATATATAAGTGTTAATAAGGTGCATTAGCACTGCTGTAAGCTTCTTGTTTGCTTTCCTGTAAGCCCTGTCAGATGTTGCTCTTCTGTTTTGGAGTTCATGTTGATTCATTTCATTGCCTTCCTGATAAATCAGCCCTAGGAATAAAACACACATTATTACGGTTTTAGACAATAAGCTTCTGTGAAGGTGCTAGATATCGTCCATGTGCCATTGAGCAGCCAAAGTAATCCTTCCTCTAAAATCTTTGTAATTCTTTGTAATCCTCTCCCTGAATTCTGCTTTTCCAGCTGGATGGACAGTGTAGTGGTACTGGCCTGCCCCTGCCCAGATTCTGATTTAGGGTTGTTGGCTTTATTCTGCACATGTCCCTTCTCTGTGCCAGAACTGATTAGCCCTCCTGGCTGCTATGTAAATCCAGATGTTTGCTACATGAATAATTCTTAGACTGTCTGAAAGCCCACGACACAGAAGGGGATGGATACAGCATGCCAAATACCAGCCTACTGGAATGCTGCTTGCCAGTTGCTTCATTCTGGGGGAAGAAGGTAATGTCAGCAGCCAGGCCCACAGACATTTGCACAGCAGTGCTCACATCAGTGTCTGCACCACGCAGCCACCTCCTGACTTCAATTCTCTCACACTGGATCTTTTTTGAGTTTCAGCTGTCTGAGTTGAGAATGGGATGAAGGGGAGAAGTGAGAGGCACAGCAGTAGCACAGCAGGAATATGTGCATTTCGCCTCCTTCAGAAACCCCCAAACCACCAAGCCCCTCAACAACACGCAGTTAGGGCAGAATTTTAACAGCCCCCTGCAGCCAAAAAGGCAAAGACAGCACTGGACTGGAAGAGGGAATGAGAGAGAAGAACAGATGGATACAACAACAACAACAACAATCCAGACTGACTAACAAACTCACTGGTGAGGAACAGTGACATTAAGGAGATCTGGTATGGAAGAGACAAATTTTCAAAACCAAAACTTCCAAATTGACTAAATCTCTTTTTTTGTAGACATACTTTTGCCTTAAGCTCTCTTGAACCACGGCATGGTCTGTATTCACCCTTTGAGGGAAGAACCCCAAGAAGCTGCAGTTCCCCGAGTTCCACAGTTCCACAGTCAGATGAGTTGATATATGCATACACAAAAATTTTGTTTCACATTCCCTGTAATATTCTCTCATTAATCAGCCATCTTGCAAAGCATCCCAGATCCAGATTCAAAGATAGAAAATATGCTAGAGAGCAGAAAAGGGGGACAGAAATGAAGGCTGTGGAGGGAATGCAAATTCTAAAGATGGAAAACTTGGACAAGTCCAGAAAAAGAGTAACAGTAAGTAGATGGTGGTTCTCCTCGTACTGTAATGAGAAAAGGGAAAGAGGAATCTTTACCTGTGTTGCAAAGATATACCACTTTTTCCTGGGGTTTTTTTAGTTGTGGTTTTTTTTTTTCCTTTGGTTGGTTGCGTTTTTTTGGCAAGAGGTTTTGGGTTTGTTTGGTTTTATTTTTCTTTTTAATGTGGAGCGAAAAACCTTAACAAATAAAAGCAACACATAACTTCATTTGGAGGGAGGTTGTTTGTTTGGTTTGGTTTATTCACAACCTATTCCACAACTTGAAAGTCAATGCAGTTCAAAATGAGCCCTCCATTTGCAGATCTATAATCTATATATTTTTACTCTTTTTGTCTTGCTCTAAAAGCTAGGTCAATGGAATAGATTTCCTTTAAGAGCAAATGATGGTTGTCCCTTCTCACCAAATCAGTTATAATTTTCATTTTCTTTTTGCATTATTTCTAAATCTTTTTGTGAGTAGATTTGCAAAAAATGAAATAAATTATCTGGAGACTCATTTAATGGACTCCATTCATTAAAGATAAAAGGCATTGGATGTAAGTGTCTTAATCAGTGGAGTTTACTAATAATATTCAAGATTTCTTCCAAATATTCCTTCTTTATTATTTTTGTACAGAATTTATGTCTATATTAAAAATGTTTTGATGTAATTTCATTTTGTTACTGTTCTTCTATAATTCTCTTTTTTCCCTCTATTTTGAATTTTAGTTTTCTCTACCTTATGCTTAAAAGAAAACCACAGTTATTTGACTGGCAGCTCTTCAGAGCTTAGAGACTAAATTGCCTTGGAAACTAGAAGTTTATGTAAGGGTAATGGATTTCAGTTATTTGACAACTCAGCAATCTAATGATATAGTGACAGATATAGCTCTGATTACATCTAAATTTATGATTGGTTAAAATTTCATTTTACAAGACTAAATGAATGATTAAATATCAAATTATCTGTAGATTTTAGTATTTTGATTTTTTCATTATTCCATAGATACAGATAATAAAAATCGTTGCAAGAACTCATTTAAAAATTAAAAGAAAATTACATATTGAAATCCAATCCTGAATTTTGCATGGGACATGTTTAAACTGGGTTATAAAACATTACATATTTAATCTCTCAGAGAAAAAGCTCCTGGTGATTATACCCAGGTTGTTCAAACTCAGTTTTCAGAGATGATATGAAAGCAGCTGGAGTACTCTTGTCACCTAAAAGGACAATATAACTCCTACAGCACAGCATGGGCACGATCTTTGGTATCAGGCTTGCACAGAAATTCAGCTGTTGCTCTCCATCCCTGGAGTCGGTGCTTTGTGGAGGATCTGTAGGACTTTCCCCGTGCTGGGCTGCAGGATGCTGAGGGCCATCAGTGAGGCATCTAAAACAATAATCCATTTTCCCTCCTGCAAAGTCAAAGCCCTGCTCTTGGCTCCTCTGTGAGGCTGCTTTCGTGCTGCAAGACGAAATTCCTTCATGGCAACCAGAGAAAGAAGCAATAAGACTAAGAAGTTGGCAAACCAACCTGGGGATCTTGGGGGAGAGGCGGGAAAGAGCAAATACGGTTTTTTCCAATATACAAGGAAACCAACAGCCAGTTCCTAGGCCACTCTGGGGATTTTTGTATTATCTTCTTTGATTTGCCCAAGCCACGAGTTTCTCTGAAAGGAATACCTGTGATTGAAGGTACAGTTTTGATGGCAGATTTGCATTTTAAAATTTTCCACCACACGGTCACAATTTTAAAATTTATTGGCCCTGCCAGGGCTCACTTCCTCCAAGACGGAACTACCACCAAAAATATTTGTGCAGTGATAATCCCTCTAGATTTATGCTCTCAACATGCAGTTCTTCACGTGGGCTGAGGATAACACAAGGATTAAAACAAATTTCAGGTAAAATTATAATGTAATGTAAAAACTGCAATTCCTGATTTGGATATCCTTTCCTTGTTGCCGTCTATTCCTTTCAACTCTCTTTTTCCCCCACTACAAATTTAAGCCTATGCGGTATTTTAATTTTTTCTGTTTCAATATGGTACTATTAATGTTTTAAGTTTTGATTAAAAGGTGAGTAAAAAAAATCTTGGAAAGTATCATTTTAATTCACACAACATACACACTACTGGGCTCCTTTCTAATATCAGTTCTATGTAGTTTTCCTCATAAATATTCACAGAAATCACCCCTTCTTAGCTTTAAAACCTGACCCCAGGTTCCCTCAGCCTTACCCTCTCACTAATGTTATTGGATGGGGATTGTTATCTTTGTAATCATAAAGAACACTGCAATGGTAATGCCAGTTTCTATACAGTAAGAGGCACTCATTTATTGAAACTGACACCAGAATATGTGGGGTTTATGCTCTTTCATATATCATTTCCCCAAAATGTTACCTTTCAACAGACTTGAACATTGACAATTTTCTTGTAAAAAGGAATTGAGATTTAGAAAATCTTGAGCAGGGGCTTCCCAGTTCACAAACAGTTGCTTAAACATGAGAAATCAGGCTAGAAATGCTATATAACAAAATCAACCTTCAATGCATTGCCTAAATTAAATGCAACATCTCAAGCAAGGACTTCCTTTGCAAGTCTTTTGCAGGCTGTGTGTGACCTTTGGGAGTGTCTGGGAAGCCCTGGCTCAAAGCTCATGGAAATACAGGTAAATTATATTATTCAGGTTTGCTATACTGCCTATCATTTTTCAATGAAGTTGAAGATGTGGCAATAGCATAGACAAGATAAAGAAAAGTTCTTAACAAATTCCCTTGTCAATACTTTTCTTGGTTAAAATTCAGAGTGGCAAATGATATGGAAGAACATAGCTCAGATGCACTGTCAGATAAACCTGGCCTGGGCTGTCTGTGTGCCAGCTGGAATGGAAATTAGACCTTTTTTTTATCACTGTCTGCAAAGGAAACCTGTTTTTCCATTACTCTTATTTGGGTTATTTCCTGCACTTATCACTTGGAGGTTACATACAGAGCAGTAATGAAGAAACACACCAGCTATCAAGGTAGAATGCCAAAAATAGAAGTCTGAACTCAGATCAGCCCTCTGTCTGTCCTGCTTGCCAGACCCCTGCAAGCGAGTTACTCTCTGGGAGATGGGGGATAAATTTGAATGGTGGCAATGATAAAATAAACTGAGTGCAGACTCTGTACACCCTTGTTCACGATCCATACCAAAGGATAGGTAGCTGATGAATTCTTTGAGGCCAGGACTGAGAAGGCATGATGTGCAGCGCCAGACCTGCCAAACGACCTTGATTTCCATGTGGGAAAAAAAAAATATAATAAAAATTTTCACAGGATTATTATAACCCAGTAAAGCTTTCTGACTTCCACTCAGGTCAGGCTGATTCTAACGACAGAGCTCTCCATGTGTTGTTACATTTCTGTTGTAGAAACCACAACCATTCAGAGGAACATTATATTAAGGAACGAATAGTACCACCAGGTAGAAATAAAGGGCTATTAAAAATGAGGAAAGCAAGCTAGACTTGCTCTTTGCACTTGACTCAGTCAGTTGATGTTGGGCATCCTGTTTGTTGCCGAAAACTGCGTCATCTACCCCACCTCAGCAGAGAAGCTTCCTTGGGTGAATGTACTGAATGTAAATGTCTCTGGGCTTTTTGGTTTCAATCAGACATTAGCACTGCCTTTTATTTTATCTGCTTAACATTTATACACTCAGGGAGGGAACACTTTGTTAGCCTAGCAATAGGGGTTTGTATTTTTTTTTTCTATCCTGGAGTACAGACAATAACCCCCTAACGAGAGTTGGGGGAATTTTTTTTATCTGACGCATTCTGAGGGAAGAGATTTCAGTGGGAAAAAGGGATTGGTGATGGGTGATTGTCGTTTCTTCCTTGAAATTTTGCTGGAAGTCCAGGAAGGCAAATAACTGTTAAAGGCTGCAGTTGATCTCCTGTGTTAAGGGAGAGAACTGTTACCCCATGCAAATGAAGATCACAATACTATTTTAAATATAGATTTGCTCAAGCTGTGTCCTTTAGCTTAAACTGTGTGCTGCAATGAGTCAGCTAATACAGAATAAGGTTTAAAGGAAGTTAAAGCACCAGAGAATGTGGCAGGACCTAATTCAGTCTGATGAACTAGTATGCTACATTCAGTGTGAAATATGGATTATCTTGGGAACACAGCTGGATACTTTGTGGACCAGGGTCTTGAACCAGAGCCTGGGAGATTAAACTAGCCTAATTAATAATGATCCTCTTCTTGTAGAAATAGTCACTGGAACTATTTTATGTCCTCCTAGGTGTCTGCCTGGATCTGGTTAACCCCCCTGTGAATTTTAGGAGAACAAGCCAGCCCCACTCCCTGCTACAGACTCTCTTTTCAAACTCTCAGCAGATCGAGCATTCTGGGCAGTTGCTATGAAACACAGGCAAGTCCCACTGTGTCTCAGTGTCACGTTTGCCAGATGGGGTTAAAACCATCTCTTTCACAGGAACATACTCAGAGATGTTGTGAGGAACATATTGCAGATCAGACAAACAAGGAAAAATTATCAGATGCACAAAGATTTAAAAAACCCCAAATCCCTGTACTCCGCTCTATCACTGATAAAAAAGCACAAGTCTGTAGTTTTCATAAACTTTCTAATTCTCTCAGGAAGATTACTGGAAGGTTTTACTCTGGAATTGCTTATGTGGTGACATCTGTAACAAAACAGAAATAAAGCTTCAGTTCTCCCTGAAGTTCTTGTAGGTTAAAGCTATAGCTCTAGTTCCCCATATCTGATGAATATATGCAGCAGTATTCTCAAATTTCGTAGGTTTTATAGAGACAATGATTCACCCTTAGAACTGCTGGTAGTTGTACGATAATTGAAGATAAATCTGAGATTCTGTGGAACAATCAAGAAGCAAATACTCTTGAGTATCTTTTGATTGTTTTTTTTTTTTTTGTTTCCCCATGTATTTTGTTGTCATCAAATGCAGATTTAGATGTTTGTGTCAGAGATCACAATCTGTATACTGTTTATTTTAGGGAGAAGTCTTGTAACAGTTTCTTCCTTGTAAATAATCAAAAGTGGTAGATCAGAATATGCCTGACTTTTACCAGTGTTTATGTATCTCCACATCTTGCAAAGTGAGCCTTCTCATTTTACTACAGGTCATATAACTTTTCCTCTGTGTTCTTCATCCTCATAAAATGGTGACACCTCCAGTAGTGCAGCTTGTGCTTCACAGCACTGACTGCAGCAGCCTCAGCCTCGGTGAAAGATTGGTTGTTACATTAATGTGAAAATGAATGTGTGTTATTTGGTTGTGGCTGATGTGATGACAGTCCTTATTTCATCCCTCCCCACGCCCAATTTTGTCTTCTGGGGTGGTCTGCACAGTGCTAATTATCTCAAGCCAAACCCATACAGGTACCTAAAAATTAGAATACTTATATTTACAAAAGTGAAAGTAATTAGGCAAATCCTCTAAAGGTTTTGACTCAAATGTCCTAATTATTTCTGCTGATGTCTTTTTTATAAGGTCTCCTTGGGTGCTTTTGTGAATATTACGCTTTTAAACATCTAACTGTGGCCTTCCTGCGTGTTAGGGTGTTGCGTGAACTGCTGTTATGGATGTGCAATACAAGAATATGGTACATATCTTAATAAGCAACATGCTGTACCATAGATTCCCCATTTATAACCAGTAAATACCCAAGCTTGAGTAGATCCATTTTTCTATTTGTCCTGTTACATGCCAGAGTCTCCAGGCAAGCTTTGTGCAATCTCCATTGGCAGCATAAGTCTGCCACTTGCAGAATAAAACAGCTTGAACTTTTCACAGTTCCAAATCAGTTTTCTCTATCAAAGCTGTGATTTTTAGAAGGCAATATATTCCTTTTTGCCTAATCCTGTTGCTCTCTGTGTAATGGATAGAAGCAATTGAAATATCCTGCGCTTATCCTTGGATTTTCAGCTGAGGAGGAAATAAATACCCAAGCACTGTTATGTGACAATGGTTCTCTGGGGAAAAAGAGTTCTACACAACTTTTTCTCCCTCTGTTCTGGGAAAAATCCTCAAGTAATTTGTCCAGGTCATTTTATAGAGTCAGCATAGCTCCTGAGACATGTGTTCCTTTTCCCCCAGGCAGGGGACACAATAACTCATTACTACCGTAGGACTCCTCCTCAGTGATTTAGTCAAGTTGCTGTCTGACTCCCTGATTAATTCACACGGCTTCCTCACAAACTCTTACTTAATAAAGTGACAGAGTTCTGGCTCGGCAGGTTCCCCCTCTCTAGCAGAATAACCATGTGCCCTTCTGCAGCATGCAGGCTGCTGGAAAAGCTTCTGGTTCTGGACAAGCTGTTTGAAAAGTGACTTGGCTGCACGACAGAGCCGTGCTGGCTGAACCTCCGTGCTATCTCCCAAGGAGATTGTCATGGTAGTGCAGATCGCCTATTTACAACCCTCTCTCTTTTCTTCTGTCTCCCTGGGCAGCAAAAATACTTTTTCAAAGGCAGACACAAAGGCTGTCAAACAGAAAGGGAAAACAAACTGAGGTCTGAGAGTGCATCCCAAGTCATGGATCAGTGGCCAAGTGCATATGTGCAAATCAACACAGGTTTAAGAGCTACTTCTACACAAATGCCGCCTCAGTTATCCTGCTCTGCATACTCTGCACCGAGGTTTCACCAGCCCAGGAGTCCTCACGCCCCTACAACACTTCATGTGCAACCTCTAGCCCAGGCTGCTCTTTGCCCTTCCCTGCATTCTTCTAGATTATGTGTTTTCAGCTTCTGTCTAGTTGCCAGTTGGTATCTCAGTACATATCTTCGAATTTTCTGTTCTTTATCAGCAGCCTTCTCCCTCATGGCCAATTTCTATTTCATGGTAATATGCAGAAAGTGGATATATAGGTAAAAGAGCTAATTAGAAACTTTGAATTGAGTCTCTGAAGACCCAAGTTCTGTGGTTATATATATAAAAAAAAAATTGTCTCCCGAATATAAATCTGACAATATATAAACTTTCATAACATCTTAGATAAGAGCATAAAAAGAATCTGTTTTGTTCAAATGCAACACAGTTGCATTTTTTCCTATTGTAAAAAGGGGATTGGACAAGATGACCTTCAGAGGTAATTTCCAGCCTCAATCACGCTGTAATATTTAAACATCTGGGAAAGAAAAGTCACTTCTAGGGATATCTTATCTTGCTACTCTAATAATGCTGACAAATTCATCTCCTCTGTTTCATGCCTGCTGTAATTGTGTCTGAGAGAAGGCAAATTAGAAAGTTTCCATGTTTTGCAAAACAAACTAATCTGTAACTGTGAGGTGGGACTGGGAATGCTGCAACATCAACAGACTGCCGTGAGTGGGTCTTGCACCTATCAGTTATTTGATTTGAAAGGAGTCTTTTGGCAGGTACTAACAGACGTGAATATGCTGTGTGCAAACTCTCAGAGTTTTTTTCTTACTCCTCTTTTACAGAAAACGTGCAAAAGGGAGTGGTTTGTTGACTGGAAACGGCCATTCCAGCAGGTAAATATTTCCTCCCACAGTTAAACGTTATGTCTCAGAGAATCTTTACAGTGGCTGTGAACAGCAGTTAGAAACTCAGGACTCCTTTTCTTCCTATTAAATTATTATTCCTAAAACGTAATCATGGCCAGGCATGGGCAAGGATCAGGTCTCCAGTATTCTGAAAACAAAGAACAGAAAAATATTGTCTGAAATAACTACTAGTTAAGCAAAGCATATGAAATAGAATCAGTAATAATTTCAGCATTACAGCACAGTGTTTATAGTTAAAGAACAACATTGTATTATTTATGGACTTTTCAGTTCAGTGTCTGATCCAAACAACCCTTTGGAAGTGTTCCCTCCAAAAATATTTTTCTCAAAAACAAATTGAAGTTTTCGTTTATTCTTTTTGAGATGGTTTTTAACTCAGTTTGTAATTAAAATATTTTCACATTCTAATTGAAATGGTTCTAAAATTGAAGGTTGAAACACTCTATTTATAACGTGCTAACATCAAGTGATTGCAATTAACCAATGGCACCCTCCCCACGGCTATCATTGCTTTAACCATAATTGTCAACAAATATTTTGTAGGCAGCATGGAGCAGGATATTTAAAACTTTTCTAAACTGTGCCTTCTCTTCCATGGATTTATTGCAGGAAGGCTATCAGATGATGGTCACTGATATGAGCCAGGCAAAAGGTTTGGGTTTTGTTCCTTCATACATTGACCCCGTTGTGCCACTTTCCACGTTTTAACAACATTTCTGATGATAAATAAGAAAACGACATCTCTGCAATGTCAGAATAAAAACGGAAGTAAATGTAAAACAGTAGAGGCTTTTTTTAAAATTTAATTTGTGTGATTTATTCTTTAATTATAATAAAAGTAGATTAGAGAGGATGGGATGGCACTGGGATTGCTTTCTCTGCAGGCTTCTGCTACGTGGAGCCTACAGAGAGTCAGTTTTGAGATACAGTAGAAAAGAAAAAAAATACAACTAACTATAAAAGATTGTTCATATATTCTCTTTATAGTTATCCTCAGAATTTTTCTGACCTTGGATTCTGAAAATATTTTTGTTTGGATTTAGATTTCTACCAAGCTTTTCTGACCTGATTTCAGTGGTTTGGGTGCATCTGAAAAACCTCAGGTATATGTCTTTCTGTAATAGAAGCTGTGTTTGTTTAGCTGGATCTTTGTCTCCAAAGGCTTTGGATGAGGGCACAGCATACCTTGGGTAGTGTAGTAAGCTCTGCAGAGCATTCATACTTCATTTATATTACCCATGGACTTTTATTTTATAGGGCAGACATTAGAGGTGGTAGTGGCTACAGCAGAGGTAATTTCATGCCTCATATGAAAAATGAAAATCTAGATAGGTAAATATTGTGTACTCAAGCTGTTATATTCTAGAGTCAGTTGGAAAACATTGTTTCTGTTCCATGTGAATTGCTATGGCAAAATATTGCAATAAAATTGGAGTTTCATCTTGAAATGTGTATCTCTAATGAAATCTATCATACCTGGTTCACTCAGGTCTCTTTTTAATTTTTTCCCTTTTATTTTGAGAGTTAGCAGTGATTGAGCACATTTTAATTTATCTGCTATAATGCATTTATTTTAGAGAAAGCCACACTAATGAAATGCACGGAGCAGTTCAAGCAAAGAGATTTGTGAGGAATTGAGCTTTAGGGAGAGTTTCACCTCTCCTCCCATAAGACTTTTGTCATGGCTGTACTTTCCTTGCTTTGTAATGCCATGTCATTCTGCAGAGGGGCTGAAAAGAGTCCAGGATCTGTGAAGCTTGGGAGCACTGGAGCCTGCAAAGATCAGGACCAAGACCTTGAAGTGAGCTGGAGATCTGTGGGAAGTCAGCAATAGCACTCAGTGTCTGCCTCCTGCACCTTCAGGTGGGAGTGTCGCTTTTCAGTGCCTACAGGTTTGAGCTGCAGAATCTAACCTTTAACTGCATGCAGCCACAGAGATTCTACTCTTGTGTCAAAACTTCACTTAGCTTCCCCACCTGCTTACAAAGTATGACATTGGGCAGTTGTCCTGGTTTCAGCTGAGATAGAGTGAATGTTCTTCCTGCCTGCTATAGCACTGCGTTTGATTTAAGTAGAGGATAATGTTAAAAACACGCTGATGTTTCCGTTGTTGCTGAGCAGTGCTTGCACCAACTCAAGGACTTTTCAGCTTCTCACGCTGCCCTGTCCGTGAGCAGGCCACGTGGAGTGGGAAGGGACACAGCCAGGACAGCTGATCCCAGGTGGCCAAAGGGTCATTCCAGACCATATGACACAATGCTCAGCATATAAATTAGGGGGAAAGCTGGCCAGGGGTCACTGCTTGGGAACAGGCTGGGCATCAATCCATTGGTGGTGAGCAATTGCACTGGGCACCACTTCTTTTTCTTGGGTTTTATTTCTCTCCCTTCTTGTTATTTTCAAAGTTTTCTTAGTATTTATTATTAATTATTAATATATTTTATTTCAATTATTAAACTGTTTTCATCTGAATCCACAAGTTTTCTTACTTTTAACCTTTCAATCATCTGTATCATCCCAACGGGAGGAGAATGAGCCAGCGGCTGTCTGGGGCTGAGTTACTGACTGGGGTTAAAGCACAGTAGCAGTATTTTTCTGTAGCTGAATTAGGCTGGTGTTGTTCTGTGCCATTTCTGGTCTCAGCTCCTGCTATTATTCCACTTTTCTTGCAGTAGAGATGCTGTAAGTGGGAATATTTCAATCAATGTTTGCACTAATGCAGCAAAACCTAAAGTATTTTCTTTTCTTTGCAGCAGTATTTCTTGAACAGCTGTGAACAGTCAGGGCTCCAGTCTCTTCTCATAACTCTCTTTTCCTCTCCCTCTTTCCCACTCTGAAAATCCCTGGATCACCTGCACCTTTTATTCCTGGCAGCAACTCTGTTCATCTGGGGCAGAGGGGTGGGAACTAATTGAAATTACTGAGGCCAGTGTTGGAGGGCAGAGCTGGGCCCAGCAAAACTGTGATTTTTGTGACTCATTTATGATCACTAAAGAGCTCTAAGCCACAGTTTGAGAAATGCTGTCTAGGAACTTGTCTCTGGTCACTTACTCTAGAAAGTAAGGTAAGTTATACTTCGTTAAAATCAGTATAAATAGTCTCAGACTTTTTGAGATTGGGCCCAATTCTGAAAAATCTTTATTCAACACATTTTTAAGTTAAAATACTCATAAATGTCACTAAAATGTTAGCCTGAAATGTCACCTATTCTTTCATTACCATCACCACTTTGTATCAGGTTGTGTTGACTTTCATATCTCAGCAAAAATGCAGATGTCATTCTCATTTGTCTCCACAGCAAGAAGAAAAAAAACAGATAACAGTAAGACAGACAAAAACATTTGCCCTGCATAGAACAGGGTAAAGAGACAAGCAGAAAATACACATTTTAAAAATTAATGTTTATATTTGAATGAAAAAGCTGACCTTTATTACATGAGCATGTAATTTTCCTAACATGTATTTTTCCTAATCTGCCAGAAAGCAGAGCAATGACTGCTGATAGAAAGTTCTAATGGATCAGAAAACTTACATCTAATTTGCATATATCATTTTTTCTATTTATTGTTTATTTTTATCGCTTCTGTTTTGCAACCTGCAGTTCAATTAGTTTCATCTTTCTATATGATGTCTGATGAGACAGAACATGAGTTACTCAGTAATTTCCATGTAAACTACAGTTCCCCAAATCCTCCTTCCAACCCTTTTTGTTTGCCAGCTTCCATCATCAGAAGTCACAGATGTGCTGAGTCTATATCCATCTATACTTCCTTTCCTTATTCTGCTATCATGAAGCATCACAAAGGGACATTACACAGGGTTTTGTCTCTGGATGAGCTATACTCCCCACAGTGGGTTTCTAACCTGTGACTAGAACACTTGTTGTTGTGATATGACACTGCAAAAACATGTTTTTCCTCATTTATCCAACACTGCCCAGCCAGCAGCAGTCTGCTCCCCAGATCCATGGAGCAAAGACATTTCTGGAGTATCTTTCCCAGCTCAGGTGCACATCAAAAGGCAGACAAAGACAAATAGACAGTAGTAATACTCCACAGGTATACCCAATTGAATGAATTGAAGATCTCCAAACTTAAGGCAATGGCTTAGAAGGAAAAACACCCTCCCTCAAGCTACCCACATGCAAAAGTATAAGTAAAGAAAGTTCCCAGTGGATTGCATAACTCACACGGTATCAGAACTCCTGCAAACCCAGGAGAAACGAATTGAATTTCAATGATAAGATTAAATATAAAGATATTAAAATAAAGAACAAACATGGCCAGCTCATCAAAGTATTTATTCTGAAAGAAGTCTACAGGCCCATATGGGAATTAAATCTCAAGAGACTTATTAATGAATTCTTTTCTTTCAATATTTTTGCCTAATTGGTTGCATAGCTTTCAGTGCACCATTATGCTCCATTGCATTCATGTCCTGAGAATGCCTACTTAGAAAAGTAAAAAACAACATCTTCACATGATCAAACATACCATGAGCAATCACTCTAATATAGCAGCTGTCACATTTTATATCCTCAAAATATTACAAAGGAGCAGTCTTAATTTGATTGTTATTAAAATAAAGGGAAGGAAATGTCCTTCCTCCATTATTTTTAGGCAACTGAAACAGTTTTCAGCTCTATTCGTTGGTGACCCTGAAAACAGGGAGCCTGATGCAATCAAAACTGAGCAATTGGAAATGTGTGAATTAAAAGAGGCAAAAGAGTAGATGATGGCAGTGAAAGTGCCAATAGGGACAGCCCTTGTTCACTCTTGGGAATAACTGAACTTTAAAGACCTGATAAACATGATGGAGAAAATGGATTGATTTTAAATTTAACAGGGATGTCACAGAGTATCAAAGAGCCATTAAGATGATTAAGGGTTTGGAGCATCTGTCATGGAAGGAGAGGCTGAGAGAGCTGGGACTGTTCAGCCTGCAGAAGGGGAGGCTCAGAGAGATCTTCTTATTATAAATCACTGATGGAGGGAGAAAAGAAGATGGAACCAGACTACTTTCAGTGTTGCATAGCGAGAGGATGAGGGGCAACGAGCACAAACTGAGGAAACTCCATCTAAAGAAAACACTTTCTCACTGTGAGGATGCTCCCACTTTGGAAAGGGATGCCCACAGAGGCTGTGGAGTGTCCATTATTGGAGACACTGAAAATCAAACTGGTCATGTCCCTAGGAAGCCTATTCTAGCTGCTCCTGCTCTGAGCTGGGCTTGGGCTGGGTGGTCTCCAGAAGTGCCTTCTCACAGCCGGCCATCCTGACTCATTTGCTTAAAATCAATTAGTTTTGTGGCATTGTTTTATCAGTGATCTGAGTCGTTCAATTTTTTCTACAGCTGTATTTGCATGAGTTGAGCGGGGAAGTGACTCCTAAAATCTTCTAGCTACCACGTAAGTTTTTTTCTGATTCATCTTTTGGAAATATCACTTTGGCAAAGCTATCAAAAGATTGACAAAAGGAAGGTAGGTTTTGTTTACTTTCAGATGATGCTTCTGGGAAGTTGTAGCTGTTTCTAAGCTGCTTCTGACCCCTTTTTATTTTAGGGCAATTTCAAATTCCATTATTTTCTAATAAAAATGTATTATTCATTTAAAAAAATAGTTTTTCAAAAGCTTAAATTTCCTTTGAGAATATTTCTGGCAGATAAGTTTTAGCTGCTCTTAGCATGTTTTTTGCTTTCTGCACTGTATTTGTGTATTTTCTCTCATCTTATAGAATCAAGTCTGAAACTAACTTTCTTTGGTATATATTGATCCAGTGTCTAGCAGGAAGTGGCCAATACCCTTACGTGCTTTCAGAGAGAAAATTAATAGTGGTGACACTGATAAAGTTGGTGTTTAAAAGATAAATTTTCCAAAATACTGACATTTATTTGCCAGAGTTTTTGTAAGTAAGTAGTTTTACCTGCCCTTGTTTGCTGTCTTGTTGTTTATTCTTGCTGTTTAACACAGATTCTACTGAATAGAAACCTAAGTCATTATTTCTAAAATTTTATTAAGATAAGCTATAAATTTTTATTTGTGAAGAACCTTAGAAATAGGAACAAGTGAGACAAAAGTACAGTTTATCTTTCTAGCTACCTGAGGGGATAGGTGAGTAGGGAAAAGGAAACTAAAAGGAAGGGGTAAGAAAAGTACAGCTAAAATACAGTTGATATATGAAGTAAGTTATATAGAAGGGTGGTGAGATATAAAAAACATATTTAACGACGGCAGTACTTAAGTTTTGCTTAATAAACTGTCCTTATTTTAATAATACTTTTATTTTTTTTTCTGGATTCAGCATTGCCCACTTTTGCTCCCAAGGATCATCAATAGTCTATTCAGATACCCATAGTGCATGTTAAAGCATATACTAAAAACAAACTACCTGACATTTGTATGGCTTATTTGACTTCTACAGACACACATGAAATCACAGCAACCTTGGGTGAAATCCAACCTTATTGATCAGCCCTCTTTAAGTCCTTTTTTAACTCGACTGTCTGATAAATTTCTATTAGGCTCTCTGGAAATAGATTAATTTTGCTCATAATGATTAAAAATCAGGAAGGCTATGAAATTTCCGTCTGTACTTTGCCAATGCAAGGCAAGCATTACGGTGAAATTATCTTTGGGATTTTCAATCCTGTTAGCAGAATGTAATAAGGATACTTGATCAATTGTACTCTAATACATATCAACGAAAGCAGCAACATCCTCATCAATTTGCTCGACTGCTAAATTATGCCACCTGCTATCTCAGATGTCCTGGGTACCACTGAAAATTAAATGCTGTCTGCGTGTGTGGATCAATACCTAAAACATCACTGTCACTGGCATTAAGTGCTAACTGATGTGAATTAGAAAACTGATGGCCCACGGTAGCTGAGCGCTTGAGGTTGGGATATCTGCTCTGTTCTACCTCTGAAACATGCAGCAGACTTGAATCAGACTTAAATCAGACTCAGAGTTTCCCTGAGGGGCAGCAGTGAAGAGCTCGTTGGCATGAACTCTCCATTTCCGCGGGCTGTCTGCAGCAACCATCTCTGGGTGTGAATATCAACATCCCCTCCCTGTGCTTTCAGTTCTAATATCCAGTGAGGTACCAGAGTGAGCTCTGCAGAGCTCCACGAGTCACTTCTGAGGGAACAGCAAGTTCGCAAGAAGCAGCAGCAGTCTAGATGCTGTCTACTACTTTCCCAGTTGTAGTGGAGTCCAGGGGCACTTGTTATTTGTATTTGTTTGTAAGATTTTCTTTATGCTGGAAAAAGGATTGTACTTGGAGATTTTAAAATGCCAAGAAGGAAGCAAACTGAGGAGAGCAGAGTTAGTATCTGGGCTACTATTTCATCCTCTAAAAGATGTATGCTTGGCTGACACCTACAGGATTTAAGGAGTGTAGGTTTCAATCTTTGGTAAAAGTTAAAATGGTTGGATTTGTGTTCTGGCACAAGCACCTTTGATCTATTTGTTCTACCTTTGATCCATTGTCCTCCACCACGAGTATAATAGGAATCCTAATGACACACAGAAAATAAGATTAATGCTGCTAAGTGATTATAAGTTTCTTCTGGACAGAATGCATTGTTTGCACTTCTATGTAACAACAGTCTTGATATTAAGCCTAGGCTAGAGAAAACTGTGGAAGGTGCTGGAATATTGTAGATATGAGGACCTGATTTTCTTTCTGTTTGCAAAATAATGACTAACTTTTGGCTCTCAGAGCACATAAGTGTCACAAACAGATGAATTGATGTCCCCTTCCAACCCCGTATTCTATGATTCTATGAATTGTGGCTCTCAAGTTTTGCATATGAATTTTCCAGCTCATTTTTCCTTCAGATGTATGATATATATCCAGTGGTTTTTAGCTATATCAAGCCTGCAGCCTGCAGGATCAAGATTATTTGACATTTTTGCATTTGCTAAGTACTTCGGCCCTGTAATTTTGTTGGGATACAGTCTCCCATGTAGTAGCCGTGTAGCCTGAGTCCAAAGAAACTATAAAATATGTCACCTTCCCTGAGGATTATATTCAATACACAGCTACCCAGCTGATAAAGGTTTTTACATCTGTTTGTGATAGTTTCCAACGGAACCTGGAATTTCTAGGGGATAGGACCAGTTTACACATATATTCCACTTGAATACACTCAAAATGAGGGCAGAGCTTTTTCAGTCATGCTGAAGCTTTAAGACCAAATATCCAAACTACTTGTAAATGATTTATCCAATGAAAATATAATTTAGCTTTGCTAATCTCTCTGCAGGAAATAAAGAGGCTAATCTCTGGAATCAGAGGAGTAAACAGGGGTGAGCTGAACCTTGAAGCTGATTGTTATATTCCTTGCTTTTGGTAATTTTTGTTTTCCAGTAAAACAATTCTGTTGGAAAAAGATTGGGCAGGCACCCCACTGCTTGCCTAGAGTGGCTTATGGCAATACTAAGGTTTGCATGAAGATGATCTTTTCTTCAAGAGCCAAGCTGCCAGCGTGTCTCAGTGTGATAGACGATGCGTGCACTGGTAAGAACGGCTCGGTAGTGAGCTTTTGACTGTATCACCATGCTCATTTCACATGATGAATAAATTTTTATTAGGAACAGAGGCTATGGATATGCCTAGTACCAGTAGTTCATCATGGAGATGTGTTTTGTTCCGCATTCCAATGCAGGCATAGATATGTCCCTGATGATTTCAGAGACTCTGAAAACTGCTACCTATTTTTATCAAATCTAACATGTTTTTTTTTTTTTTCTTGTTACTTTTTACTGAAAACCCTGGGCAGAAGAAACTGGATGCTTCTATCTCACAGAGCTATTCAAAATATGTGCATTTTACACAAAGATATTTTTCCTAGCTTCTCCTCTACCTTTCTTGCAAAAAGCTGAATTTTTTAAACAACTGATTTGGAGATTTAGGGACCAGTTTTGCTATAAGTTACAGTTGCCTGCTCCCTGATTACCCCAAAGAATAACCTCGTGGAAGAGCATCCATTTTGTATCTGATCCAATTGCCTTTGAGCAACTGCCAGTTTAATGATGAGAATAACATTTTGCTCATTTGGGCAAGATTTTAAAACCTTGTTCCAGGTAACAGCATTTCAGACAGAAAAAGAGGAAGTCCTCTATTTATATTTATACACTTAATCATGACCTCAGTTCAAGAAGCATCTCTACAAGACAGATTACAAGGGTGTGCTCAACATTAACCATGTTCTTGAAATCATACTAACACCAAAGCCTTTCAACAAAGAGGATAATTACCTCATTTTCAGAAGTTGCAGAGAGTGGACATTTCTGCACTTTCTTTGGTTTTTTCCTTATTTTTTTATTCAAGCCAGTGTTATCACTGTGAGTTCAATACTTGGCTTTCATTTTCTAACACTGAAAAAAGTCCATTATGCCTAAAAAACCCTGAAATGGCTCTTTAGCATCTGTGCACCCTCATATGATGTCAGGGATTTTATATTGCCAATTGAACCAGAAGAAGTAACCTCATCACTGATCCAAGACAATTATATATTGTTTAATTTTCATACTAAAAAGTAGTAAAAAGTAAAATTATGTTTGATAATGACTATACCTGGAAGATATTGTGGAAGGTGTTGTAATTCAATCTGCCATTACAGCAGCTAAGCTATAATGAAAAGTTGCAGAAATTGAATTTGCCAATTTTAGTTACGTGCAACTTAATTATAATTGATTTAGTGCTAATGCTGTATATCTCAAGCAGAAGGCTGTCTGGGTAAAGTATTTCTTCTAATTCACCAAAGCTCTTTTTCTAGTCGAGTTTCATATTGCATACAGTACACTTTTAAACACAGATGCTTTGATTATTATAGCTGTACCACGAGTATTGTCCAAGTATTGTACCACATGAAATGTTGTCTTATATCTACAGATCTCCCTTCCTCCCTCTCTTCATCAGACCTGGCTGTCAAAACTGGCCAAGTAATTGGGGCAATTAAGGTGCCCCTGAGATATAATTATCCTTTATAATTTCTCTATATGTTTAAGAAAAATGATGATTGGCTCACAAAAACAGGTTCCCTACGGTACAATGAGAAGGAGGATATTGGAAAAGAACAAATCAGCTTTAAACTCTTGCACTTAAATAGTCCCTAAAATAACTTCAGCCCAAACTCTTCCTCCTGTGCCAGTAACTTACACCACAGAGCAACATTTTAAGTATGTGTAGACAAATAAATGAGGATCATCTCTGTTCAAAGTATCCTTTGGTGTATTAGGATCCTGGTAATGACTCTCAGTTGCTAGTGTGAGGAAGATAAATGTGACAGCTGTTTTCCCATGCCCCACTGACTCACTATTCATCTAGCTAAGTACATGGACAGTCCTCTGAGAACCTCTCCAGCCTCACAGCTCCTCTCTGGCTGAGCTGCCTTGTTCCCACTGCCACAGAGCAAGAACTGATTTAGACAACCAAAGCATCTTACCCTCATTATTTGGGCAGTTTATGGGGGAGAGGCTGGATGATTTCATCCACCATAAGGCTGCAGGACCAGGACCACTCACAAGGCCATGGGGGCAGGGCCATGTGCCTACAGTCCACAAAAATGGCCCTTGACCACAAATGTCTGGGACTCCTCGGACATTTTATTGTTCAGCCCAGAAATTTTAATCTTCTACCCCTTCATGTCCATCTGACTATAAGTTATAAATTTAAAATTAAAAAAATTGTCTTCGTGTTGTGAAGAAAATAAAGGTTAATAACCTGAATTATTATTATTGCTTAGGTTGAATGAAGAGCTGGTTGTAAAACAGCTTTTAAACACGAGTGTACTAACACAACACTGCCTTATTTCAGACTTCCAAACACAAATAGAATACTAAGGAGTTAATATTTCCCTCAGACAACTGAGGTGTAGCCTTTACTTCAGTTTCCAAAGTATGCATACATTGAAAAGGATAAATATGACACAACAGTACAGGAATAGGTGTATTCATGAGAAAAATGTTTATATCTCATCTATTCCCCTAGGCAAGAACATTGTCTTTCCCACCTCCACACCTCAGCTGTATGTTTCTACAAATCCATGTTTATACAATTACAGTACTGTGGAAAAAGGTGCAGTGATTGCTTTAAATTCATGTCCTTTCAACCCAGAAACAGTTCTTGCACTTTCTTCGCTGTGGCTACCAAATCATGGAATACCCTGGCATAAAACAAATTCTCATTTAAAACACATAGCCCTATGGAAAAAGTCAGGTTTTAAAGTCATAATAAAGTATTATCCTCTCATAGGGGATAGAATGGAAGAAATCAGTCAAACAGAAATCAGGATTTGGGGAGATGGTTAATTTCTGTCTCTACCAGGATCTAATTTGCCTTCTATACACCCTAAATTCTATATATGTGCAAGAATTTACTGTCGCTCAGCACTTTGCATATTCACATACATTCAGCAAAGTGTAGGAATGTACAGTTTACACTCTCCCAGCTGAATGAGATGCTATTTTACATTTGCTTTGGCTGACTGCAGCACATATCATAAGGCAGTTGATGATCCAGCGCACAATACATATGTCATCTTCTAATAAGCAAGCAGAGCAAACAGTAGCTACTTCTTTCACTCTTTTCTCACCTGGAAAGTGTTCGTGCTTGGGTGTTGAGTGAGATTGAAGTGCTGGTTACTGTAGCAGCAGCAGAGACAAAAGCTGTCTGTTAACAGCAGAAGAAAACAATGTGTTTTAGAGAAGAGTTACGTCCAGATTCACCCAGCCTGAATTATACCCAAGTTTTCCTCCTCATGCCTCTTGGTTACTTAGGTCTAGGATCCTCTTATTAAAACCACAAGGCCAAAGTGGCTGATCTGAGCCAGTCCCACATCTTTCAGTCACTAAGCACACAAAGAGCCAAGAGATCACCCCCATTTTCCATGGCAGCTATGGCCTTGAAACTCCTTGTCACCACCTGCATACATCTAACTCACTCCAGAGAGCCTCGGCAATCTTTAAGGTTTGGTTCTGGAAGATAGAAAATGGTATGTGCTTGTCCGTTGTATTCTTACTTCCTCTGTGCACTTTCCTGGTGTCTCCTCATTCACTTGCTGTTCCTGGATTGAACTGCAAATATAAAAGGGAAAAGAAATGCAGCTGACTGCATTGGCAGGCATGGACGAGAGCATGAAAGAGGGTTACTTGTGTAGTCAGCCAGGCTCAGATTCTTTAAACTTTGCTTGTCATTGTCCCCACATTAAATGCATGTCATACAATTCATATCTGATTTCACCACTTGCTTACCGAGATTAAACATTAAAATATTAAAGGAGGCTCTGAGATGTGTTTAGTTCCTCTGGAGAAGCCATTCCCAAGTTAAATATGTTCAGCATATTTACCTTGCTCTGAGTTTGCCACAGCCCTCCTGCCACTTTATCAACATGAACTCCCCTTGGGCAAATTTGACCCACTGTGCTGGTAATGCCATGGCATTTGAATTGTAAAAAAATACATTAAGCTGCATCAGAGGACTGTGCTCATCTTCATATAAAATATTAACCTTCCATTTGTCTGTGGGAAAGGAAATATCTCAGAGCAATTTCTTGGGTCTCATAGAAAAATATCAGGTAAAAAGACAATTATATTTCCCTTGAGAAATGCTCCAAATTGCTGAAAGAAGCATCCCCCAATGGCCAACTTCAAAGGATTTTTACAGCCACATGGAAAAAAGCCCCTGTGGTATGTGACCTGTTCACCTGAACTCTTTCAGTTTATTTTGCATCACCTTATTGAAGTTCTGTGAGGAATATTATTCAAAGGGGTTTCTAAAACCTTTCCTACTCACTGGCTTTTGTCAGAGGTGATGTCAGTCAATAGAAGATGTGAGAATATGTTGACACAACAAGGATTTTCATATTTTATAGTTCAATTTATATATCTATATCAATTGTCTATCTATACATCTATCTATAGATATACAAATATTTTTTACATGAGAATGGAAAGGATTTATTCTATTCCTATTTCCCCTTGGAAGAGGCTGAAGGCGAGCTAAAACAGAAATCGTGGTCAGCTCTCCTGGTTTCAAAAAAAGTAAATGGCAGCTTGAAGAATCTTCAGGACTCTTGGAGATGCAGATAGAGAAGAGGCAAAGGCAAAAAGTGGTGCTACACCCAGCAGCAGGAGTCATGGAAACCCACAGCATCCCTTCCTCCCTTTGTCATTTCTCAGTTCTTTTGCTCCCCAGTTACAACTACCCAAAAAAGTTAAAACCTATTTTAAAAAGGTTGTTCCTTTCTCGCATCTTCATATGAACTCAATTTTTTTAGCCTTTATAAGTGGTTTGCAAAATGTACAAGTAATTTTGGTGAAAAGATAAATTTATGGGTTTCATTTATTTTAAGTTATATCACCTTTCCCTTTATATATTGTCTATGTGTTTATATGTGTTCTACTTCTCTCTTTTGATTTATTTCTGGTAAAGGAATGGGAGCAAAGTAGGCAATTATAAGCAATTTACAGGCTTATTTTCAAACAGTTTTAATGAAAACTTCATTTTTTGAAAGAGGTTGAGCTTCCAAGGGATCTTAAAACTCCTAAACAGAGTCTCAACTATTTAGACTTGTGTGATAGTAACATTGTAGTGATACTATACAGCATAGAACATACCTGGGACTACTGGGTTTGCTAAGTATCTAAAATTCCCATCAATGCAGTACAACACAGTTGAAATTTCACCTTTTCTTTTTAGATCTCAAGATATTTCAAATATTAGGGTATTTGAGTGGCAGAAGAAAAAAAAAAAAGATAAAATTGCCTTATTGCTGTCTGTCTTGAACTGGAGGTATTTGCACAGAACTACTTGGTAATTGTCTTCAGTAATTGAAAGCCTGCCAGGTACTTACTGTATTATTTAAAATCCCGGGTAATTTTTCTGTAATTTTGATCCACGTTCGTTTTCACTCTGCCCTGGTTTTTACATTCTAAGGCTTGCATGGTCTTCTGAGCTTCAAAGATAGCAAATTGTGATATCTGACTGCTAATAAAATGCATAATGACTTTCTAGCCATATAACAACAAAATTGTCCCTTACAATAATTTTTTTTAAAGCAAAACCTCCTGGGCTTCAATGCCTCACAAATGTTGTTCTTGATTATTACTGGGAATGACACTTAACATTGTTTACATTGTTTACACGTATGATATTCTGAGGATTAATATTAATTACATATGATGTCATGGTGATTAACAAAATCAGAATTTCAAGTATGCATAAAACCCTTAAATCAGTTGTATAATTTTGCCTTGGAAAAGTCCATGCAGTTGAAAATAGACTAGTGCCTCACCTCTTCTGTTCAGGCCTGAACAGCCCGTGCAATTAGAGAGAATCCAAGCTTCTAAAAGTTTTAAACAAGTGCTTGGTTATACTCTGAATCTCATGAACTTCAGTAACTAGCACAGTGCAAGGCAAATATACCCATCTTTTTGGGATTGAGCAGCAAATACAGTGTCCAACAGATGCATAAAAATAACAATACTAATTCAGCAGAAATTGCTAGGAACCACCTTAAATATATAGGACTATTTGGTCTTAACTTAGCCTGTTTGAGCTGAACACTCCTAAGGCTAGACTTTTCATTCTTTTGCATTCGATAGTCCACGTAAACATGCCTAGGCCACTCCAATCCATTTCCCTGGGATATGTAAAAGGTAGTGGCTGTATCCCCACTTGGCTGCATGAGTTGTTTTCAAAACTAATAATGAAAGTTTCTGTGAGGCAGAAGTGCCTTTCAGGAGATTGGGAGCTCTTCAGCTGATAACTGGGAAGCACAGGATGCCATCACAGTCACTGGAAAAACCTACAAAGCCTTTAAATGTCCTGTATGAATCCTGATTTCCTTGGGAAGTTACTTTAGTCAAACAAAGTCTCTTTTTTTCCCCTACCTTGTTCCATAAGTGAACAAACCTTTAAAAAGCCTGCAGGTGATCAAAATATTCCTTGAAATCGTTTCAAACAGAATGTAGCCACAAGGTAAAATTCTTACAAGAGCAAAAAATGGTCATGCACGATTACTTCCTGACACACAAAATAGCTGGCTTAGTTTATATCATCATTAAATAAATGGGAACTAACAAAAAGTCCCTTTTTTATCTCTGTCCTTATTACTGCAGAATATGTTTTGACAATGTTTTCTTAGTTGATTTGGGCCCAACTCAACATTGCTTTTATTCTGTATAATGATTTCCAGTAATGTAAGGAGGCTATGTAGGCCTGCATTTTGGATTTCATAGCTTTTTTACTCCTACTTGGGTAGACACGTCCAGGACAAGGGAAGGGGATGGGATGTAGGTCTCAGTGGTGAGCAGGAGCAAGCGCTCTGCAGTAACATGGAAGGGTTGATGTATTGTAGCATGGCTTACCCTCACTCCATGTCTGTCGTGGATGGATGGATGTATTTACTTCTCATTATTTATAAGGATATATATATAAGAATATAGAATGCCTTCTGATTGACTATGGGCAACATTCTGCTAATGTTAACCCTAGAATAATAACTTCCTCTCACATAAAGTCAGTGAAGCTCATTGAAGGATGTTGTCTGATATGACTGAGGATTTCTGAGTTGTCTCCTCTCAGGAAGCCATTTCTGATGGCAGGCAGCTTGTTCTGTTGTTCACCAGGATATACACAAAGCCTTTGGAAACAATGCTGCCAAAGAAAGCCTGTAGTGCTACTGCTTTTCCTTTCACTCCTGGCACTTGACATCCATTATATTGGTGTGTGAACAAGAGCAAATAAGTGCATGTTTAAGGAAGAAAAATGTTGATAAAGGCATTGCTACATCTTACTCAGGTCATCAGCACAGTTTTACTAAGTGCTTTTATGAGCATCTGCTCTTCCTTCCTGTTATCAGCAGTCAGTTCATCATTCCTGTCTGAAATACATCACAGCCCCACGGCCCCGCTGTTCTTCCTGTCTCCATACCAGCTGAATCCTCCTGTTCCTGAACAGCCAATCACTGCTTTCCACAGTCAGTCCCTTTGAAGCTAATTCCCCCACACCTGAAAGAAGATTCTACTGAAAATTAAAAAAAAAATACAAAGTTCAAAAAATGTAAGCCATATGGCTCAGTGGTCAAAGAGAATGGAGATAAATGTTGATGTGTAAACCTTTAACAACCAGGGCCTTAATTAAAAGTTGTAGAGTCATTATTCTCCTCTAAGACTGACCACAGAGCAATGCAACATCTTCCACATGTTAAAATTAAGAAATGCGTCTGAAATCCAGGTTCTTATTTGACTCTCACCCTTTTGATCTGATATTAGTAGATGAGCTCTAAAAGGGAAGTAGAGCACTGTAGAGCTGAAAACACTCTCAATCCTGCCCTTCTCTGCATTCAGTATTTGAAAATATTATGTTCCAAATAAGAACGGGTAAAGATTCAAATAATGATTATTACAGCCACTTGATATTCATTTGGTATTGTGCTGTTATTACCTGTTTGGCTAAACAAAGAGGTGTTTATGGCAGATAAACTGCCTTTGCGTAGGCTGCTGCTCAGGCACGTTGTTACTAAGCCCATCAGACACAGATGGGTTCAGAGAGGAGGCAGGTCAAAGGCACAAAGAGTTGGATAATTCCCTTTTTTGCACCCCAGAGAGGGAGTAAGCTATTTGACAAGCAGGTACAAAGTTACTCACTCCTTCTGCGAGCAAGGAGCGGGAAAAAACACTGAGTGAGTCACAGTTTGTCCCGTGGTCTGACTGCATCCCCTATTTCACTGCTCACTCAGGACCAGAGCAGCCGTGTGTCAGCCAGCAGCTTCCTGAACTGCACTGGCAGGGAAGTGCTCAAATGCATCACATCCACTTTTCCTTCCCACTGTAAGATGAACTGTAATCTTGAGAGCAAGACTAGTTATGAGGCTCTGGTTCAAAGTCAGGTTATAAAACCCAGAAACATATTCCATTCTCAGCATGACACTAATGGAATATCTCAGTGGTGAGTGGTTGTTTGAGGGCTGGTATGTGAAAGACCAGAGATATAAATGATACTTACGTGCTGCAAGCTTCAAGAAAAATGACAAATGCCCTGTAGTTCCTGTGACGATGATTAGCTATGAGTGGAACACACAGGCCCGTTTGGATGCTTTTTGCTTGTTGAAGGTACTCGTGACATTACTGGGAGGGTGAGGGGGAGGGAACAGGAGGAGGAAGGAGAGTGTCCAATATTTCCTTCCTTTTGTTTTCCTTTAAAGCTGAAAATGCCACAATATAAGAAG
This sequence comes from Cephalopterus ornatus, assembly GCA_013396775.1. Taxonomy (NCBI): domain Eukaryota; kingdom Metazoa; phylum Chordata; class Aves; order Passeriformes; family Cotingidae; genus Cephalopterus; species Cephalopterus ornatus. The sequence goes on along the minus strand of VZRE01003128.1, from coordinate 637,587 downwards.
ACATCTGAGCAAGTGCTTGGGTTAGACTCCACTGTTGGTGTATTTGGACAGAACATTGCGGGGCTCCTGATAGTGGTCACTGGGACATGGAGAACAGGTGAGTTCTTTCCAGGGGCCTGCAGTGCCGGGCGTGGATGTCCTTATTCTTGTGCAAAGAATTCTCTTTAAGGCAACTCTCTCTATTCAAGACAACGTCCTAGTGGCTCAGTAGCTTCTTTAAAATGGAAATTTCTGACTGCTGTGCCAAGCCTTTCATCTGACCCTTGACTTGTTTTCAGTCTCCTGTCTCTGGATGCTAACACAAGGGTAACAGCCCCTCCAGAGGCTGTTACCAGCCCTGAACCTCTTTACCATACCTGGACAGACTCATTTGATATATTACTACACAACTGAATTAAAATCAGACTTACATTAATTTACTAGAAAGAAACCCTAGGTGAATATATCTTGCTGTATACCTGCAGGGCTCTCTGTACAGAATATTTGTTCCAATTTACTTTTTTCATAAGGCCATTGACAGTCTTTGTATGCAAACTGTAAAAAAAAATATGGATAGAGCTTACCAGGTTTCAGTGTGCTCTAAGGTATTCCACGCTATAAAATTAAAGTGTCTGTGCATTAATTTTGGGAAGTAAATTGGCAAGGAGATAAAAGCAATATTCTTTTCTATAGTGAATTACTGCAAACCCGATTTTTCACTTATTTCTTAGAAGATCACCATAGCAGATCAAATAATGTATGATGTAGTAAGACACATTTATTTTCAGTGGGTCTCTCTGTCCTTCCACTCTTCCCTTCATCACAGGAGTAAAAGTTGCATGAGAAGATTATATACACAATTGTATTCTGCCATAGTTTGCTATATTTTCCTTCACCTTTGGGTAAAGATGGATTTTTTTTGCCCCCCAAGGAGTAACCCAGACACCTGATAGCCATAACTTCTATTATCTTCTTGCCTGGAGAGCTTAGATCTACTCAACTGTGAAATAGCTTGTCCCTATATTATGCAGCCCTGGTAATTCTCTGTTTGGCATTACTCATAGATGCCCAGGGTGGAAGCATCACCTCCAGGAAAAGAAGGTAAGAAGTTGAATGTAGCACCAGAACTTTACAACAGGAGGGAGGAGGAAAAAAGCCAAAGACGTTCATGTGTCTTAGCAAAGTGTGAAGTAAGAAAACTGAAAAATTGTCTTTGAAAATGGATTAAGTGTCTTTGAATAGAGTGTGGGATATTTTTGAAGAGCAAATCCCAGCTGTTTGTGGAATTTTCAATTATGCAACTGAATTTCATGACAGGAGAGAATTTTTTTTCCCACTATCTAGACTCAATAATAAGCCTAGTTTGTATATACACTTATGCACATGCTTACACATTATGGAGATGTCAGAAGAAATACCATAGTTAAAGATGGTTGGTTGAAATATACAGTTAAAGCAGTAGTAAAATCCCTTTTCTTCACACTTCAGTGAATTCAGACTGAATTTAGTATCCAGCTTTGACAATCTAAATCTTTAGAAGAGAATTTAATTCTGGCTTTGTTTTTGGCAAATAAATTACTGGCTTGCAGAGGAAATCTCCTCCTCCTGCTCTTGTCCCTCCTATATTTAATGGTTGGGCTAAAGCTTTTAAAATGTTTGGGGTTAACTTTCATTTAAAGCACTTGTAAGATATATGCAGTCCTTTCCACAGCCAAAAAAACCCCTATCGGATATCATAAAAAATTCAAGTTTTCTTGTTTCAGGATTTTTTCTGTGTATTGCACTGTTTTGGGACGGGTTATGTGTGAATGTGTTGGTGTGGATGACAGGCTGTTCACACGGAAGATGAAGGCAGCAGATGTTTTTGTACAGCCTGAGCAACACCTGGGTTTGACCTCGACAACAGATTCAAGAAGCAGGTTTTTGAGTTAATGTGGCAGCGGAATAAAATTTGGAGCTGTAAACATTAAAACCAGTCTCACTGGATTCTCCGCTCAAGAAGGTGGAATTTTGTACATTTTTAATAAATAAACAGAAGTGCAACAGTTCTACCATTTTTTTCCCTGCTGAACCAGCAAACTCCCCCAAACCATTAAATATTGATTCTGCTACTTGGGTCAAAAGAGATCAGTCCATATCCTTCCAGGCATTCTCCAGCTAAAATGGTGTCTTTTTCTAGTCTAATACTATCTCGAACATAGTCCAGTTCTGACATTTTAAATGTGAACAGATTTACATTGTGTTTTTCAGAACAGTTTATAGTGAACCACACAGGGATTGGAGTAAGTCTGCTCCAATCTCCAGCTATGTTTATTTTACCCTATTCTAAACCAACTTTTCAGGTCAGGACTGGGGGTAAACAGCAAAGAGAATGTATGTGAGCACTTGGAGTGACTGGCAGATAAAAAATGGGCATGGTTTTGTATTATCTGATTAAATTTTCAGAAGAAAATTTAAAGAACAGAGACTTTAAGGGGTGTGTGAAGCAAAGGCGGATTGGTATTTGTGTGGAGCTTGCAGCTAAGGTAGATTCCATTTTTTCAAGGAGAAATATCCATGTGATTCCTTCCCAACTTCCTCCCTGAACATCAAATGAGCATCCATGAGTGCAAAAATGCCAGTGGACCTATCCAAAGCACCAAGTCCTTCCTGAGTTTCATCTGGTTCTTCTGTAAGAGCAATAAGATAGTCTTAAAAATTGTTTAAATGTCAGATGGTGTTGTCTCAGGTGGTTCTGTAGAAAATTTAATTTTATTATCTACAATATTTTTTCTTTCCCACAATAATTTAATTTTGGCTGTTTTTCTGCTAAAATACTGATAGCATTATAGCAGGTAAATATATACATTTGTTGGCAAAAACATTTTAAAGGCATATGGTTTCATGCTGCATCACACAATGCTGTTATCAATTATAGACAACAACTATAGACAACAATATTCTGCATAACCTTGTATGATAACTTTGACTTTTGTCTTGGTAATTTTGATTTTTGTAGCTTTGAATCATTGCCTAAATGATTGTGCAGTACAGTAATAGAGTGAGCCTTGCCATGGAACTTTGTTAATACCTTTGACAGCGGTTCTTTAAGCAAGCTAAATCACCCATTCACAACAAATTTGTGCAGTCAGCAGGATCCTAAATCAGGATTCGTGATGGATTCGTGACGAATTCATATAGTCGGCAGGATGGCAATTAGTGTCACTGATTACTTACGGAAACACGAAATAAGTCCGAGTCCCAAATTCTCAGAAGGGGCTCACAGCCACGGGTATGACCGGGCTGCTATTGAAAAACAATTAAAAATAGCAAGAGGAAACCTTACAGAGGGTAAAGGAAAAGGAATTATTTGTAAGATGTTAGGCACCTGCCTCGAAGCTGCCTGTAAGGATAGGAAAAGACATCATATAGAGAGACAAGATCTAAGAGAGGAAATAGAAGACAGGAAAGCAGATGAGTTATTATTGTCCCTGCAAATTGAATAGCTACAGGAGCTGTTATGGAAAGTGAATGAGAAAAAACAAAAGTTGGAAGATTGAGATGATGCTCCACATGTGCTCCTCACCTCCCTAACTCCATGAAGATTAGGAAACCAATAGTGTCCCCAGAGGACCGGGATGGTGATCTTTGGGATGATCCTTATGACCATGATGATGGAAATGTTAACCCCCGCCTCTTTTGGAGTCCTTTCAATGTAAGACCAGACCGGTAACTAAAAAAGGAATATCCTGCAGTACTTCAGAGAGGTGTTCCAAAACATTCTATGCCAACCTCTCCATGAGATGTGCTACAATTGGCAAACACACGTGAAATATGGCAGAGAGCAAGGTGAAACTGAAACCGAGTGTTTGGGGCGTGTCTGACTCAGTGGTCGTGACCAAATAATGAGAAAAAGCAAAGGGGACCAAGAATTTTCTTAAACCTTGGGCCCAACCCCATCGATGAAGCCCATTCTGTCAGCAGCAGGCAAACACACTGGGCTGGGGGAATAGACGCCTTGGAGCAAGGCCAACCTTCTGTGATTCCCATCTCTTGACTAAATGAGCTCTCCACTGCCATCACCAAAGCCACCTGCATACAAGCTGTGCAGTAACAGGGAGAATCCAGTGGTATCCTCATATCCACTACTGTAGTTTATACAGTCTTAAAGCCACTAATTAGTGGAGCCCTGGCAGTACTCAAACCCTGTTTAATCACAAAAGTGAATGGGAATAAAAGAGACCCAGGGGATACTGAAGAATTAGGCAGTGATGATCCCCCCAGACAACACCCTACCTGGGCAGAATTAATGCACAGGATTGTAAGCCATGGCCATGAAATGGGGTGGGATGCTGTGGTAATTGAGAAATCAGACCCAAAACTCCCAGTGTTTCATTTTTGTCTTGGTAACTTTGAGTCTGCCTTGGTAGTTTTGAATCAAATTGGTAGTTTGCTCAAATGATTGTGTGGTACAGAAATAGAATGAACCTTGTCACTGAACTTTGTGAAGTTGCATTATTACAACATCACATTTCAATGAAATCCCTTTTGCTAATACATTTGGCAGTCTATCTTTAAGTGACCTAAATCACTCCTTAGTGACAGGGAGCACTGCAACCTTATTTTATCAGTTTCAGGCTGTTAAGACAAAGAAGGTTCAGCAAACAGTGAGCTGCAAGAAGTCCATCACCTGAAACGTTTTCTATGCTGGAGTCATCCAAGCTGTACTTCTGAGAACATGTGCTTAAATATCTTGCTGAATCATGGCCCATTGGCCATGGTTTTGGTTTGTTGTTGTTGGGGTTTTTTTGTTTGTTTGTTTTTGTTCTGTTTGTTTGGTTTTTTGTTTTGGGGTTGTTGTTGTTTTGATTTTTTGTGTTTTGGTTTGGGGTTTTTGTTTTGTTTTTTGTTTTTTTGTTTTGGGTTTTTTTAACAGTATTTATGATCTTAAATTCCACTGCTTAATCATGATAATTAAATATTTTATGAGTAGATTAGATTTGCTCTAGAAAACAATAAACCTCAAATGCATGTGCTAAATAGAGGTAGTGATATCATATTTGATTAGGTGTTAGTTTGGTACTTAAGTAGGAGTGAAAAGAAGCAGTTGCCTCCTGTGGGAAGACTTCCACTGCAAATGACAAATAAATATTTCTACATCAATCTCCCCATCATAAGGAATGAAGTTGTGATCCAAATCCTCAACACAAGCATCCTCCTCTTAATTTTTTATTTCAGTCCTGAACTCCTGGGAGACAAAATAACCGGTGTAGTAGAAATGGTGCAATTGTGACATCTTCCCTCGTTACAAATTAGGTAGTCAGGTACTTCAACATGGAAAATCGACTTTGTGCCATCTGCAAAGTCATAATCTTACTCTTAATGCATTGGTAGTCTAATTAATGTAAATACACGAGTCTGAATAATTGCTTTGAGGTCATCTTAATTAGAACTTCCATCTTTTAATTGGCAAAGAGATTAATTAAGATATACCCTCAACTGTCCACTAAATCCCATCCCTTCTATTTTATAAAGAATTATTCCATCCTACACAAGTGCAGGTCAAGAATACTAATCCTACCTCACTCGTCCATTCTGCCAGTGGTTTTGCTGCAAAGGGAAATCTTCCTTGCACATGCATACCAAATCCCATGGAAACACTGGCATGTGGCTCCCTGCACTCCCTGTGTATGGATGAGCCATGGAAGAAACGGCTGTTGCCTCTATAACTCCTTCTCTGGAAGTCTAGAGGAGAAGAAAGGGCTGAGCAGAGGGACAACTGCCCCAAGCTGGAGCAACCCAAACAGAGACCAATCCCCTTGGACACATCCAAGCCTTGGCAGCTGCTTGGCAGCCTGAAGAAGAGGAGCCGTGGTAGGATGCCTAGAAATTCCTGGGAAGGGAAGGGATGGGGAAAGACCTTAAAACCTCTGTAGTGTGAGAGTTTCTACTGCACAACTTTCTTTTACCCAGAATGCATGATTTCTCGTTGACTTCATGATCTCAGCACTATACACTAGGTTAAGTACATCTGCACTGAGTTGTTAGGGGAGATAAGGTGAGAACTGGAAAAAAATTGGAAGGTGGCATTTCCAGCCAAGTGCCACTGCCAGGTGTAAAGATTTCTGCAGCTATTTACAGCCAACCCTTGGCACTGCTGCTCTTCTGAGACCTCATCAGATGGGGGTCCAATAGACCTCTTAGCTCAAACTAAAGTCAGGCTGCTTTTCAGTATGCCCAGCATTTTTTCAGTCTGGGAAGAAGCATGCCTCTGCAATAATTGAGATTTCTTGATGAAAAACAAAATCTTAGCTACTAACCTATGGTAAATCCATTCCTTCTGTAACTCTAGCCATGCAAAGACTGCTCAGGACAGTCTGGGGTCAGAGCAATTAAATTTAGTTGAAGTCCTAGTGAAGTAAAAAGACTAGTGAGCAGATTTATTGCCAAATCAGACACTCCTTATTTAAACACTTGAACAAAAAAGTCAACATTTCCCCTTCAAATTCTTGATTCTGTCTTATCCATTCGGTGTTAGATGCCTGGAGGTGCTGAGTTATACTGTAAAAAATGGTGCCTGTTGAAATCCCATTTACGCAGGAGGTGGACCTGGGGCTGTGATCCCACCAGAACTCCACTGCCTTAGAGAAAGCTAGGAAAGCAGGTGAGTCGAGATTACCACAGGAAGTTATAGCTTCTTTCAGTGTTTTCCTCAGAGTTGAACATAGAAATAGCTGTCCCACAGACTGGTACAATCTGTTGAGAGGGCAGGAGTGATATAAATATGTTCATCCTCTTTCTCTTTCGTCAAAAAAACCACATTTCCAGCACAGCTGCATATAAAAATTAGGTAAGTAAAAAAGTGGTGTTGAGAGGATTTTTGTATAACAGATTCAAACTTCTGTATGAGAGCTCAGAAACTGCAGGTTTAAATAGCCTTTGTTTCTAAAAAAACTGGCTGTGCTCTGCCATGAGCAGAAGCACCTTTTTAGAGTGTTTCCTTCAAACATAGATTTAAGAAACAAAAAACCTACTGCACCCCCACCATTGAAAATATGCTGCTTCAACCTGTGAAGCTGAGCACATGGTATTAAGAACATTGTATAGCACAGAAACACTGTAAAACAAACCCTTGCAGACTAAAAAAATTATATTTCCCCCTAAAATGATTTCAGTGATCCAGCAAAGCCTCAAGTAGCCATGTTCCTGACTGTACCAGCTTCACCTCTCTGTAATGAAGACTTGAGAAAAGCTGGAGAGGAAGAAAAAGCGCGTGAGAGCCCTTTTCAGCCCGGCAGGCCAGCATATGGAGGCAGAAGCTGTGAGCAAAGACAAGGCTGCTTCTTGTTTGACTCCTTCAGCAGTCAGGGAAATAGGTCTGGGTTTTCTGAAAATAATAACAGGTTTTCTTCAAAGAACTACTGGTCTTCCACACATATTTCCTCTAAGCAGAAAACCCTGCAAAATCCTGAATGTGTGGGTGAATGCTCAGGCCAAAAGAGCAATTGTTACTTCCAAGCTGCCTTGTCATCTAAGTGACATTACTGAGACCAAGGCCTCTGAAGGATCCTGGCACCAGGAACCTCCCACAGGTACTGTGAACAAATCAAAGGACTTGTCCAATGAGGAGTATAATTGTATTTCCCTCCTGAAGTGAAGACCTCCCTCCTGACCTTCTATCTGCTCAGATTAATTCCAGCACTGTTATAACACATTCATTTGCCCTCAGGGGAAAGGAGGTGCCTTCCCCAGAACATTTCCACACAAGGACACTAAATCCAAATGGATAGGGGTTGTGAGTGAAAGCCGTGCATTAGGAACCTTCTCATCTACAACTCTCCCTCTCCTCTAGGCATAAATATCCCATCTCCGACAGGGTTCTCGAAGCACTAAATCCTGTGGGGCTGACTCAGAACGTCACAGGGATGAGCTACAGCCACTTGTGTGCCACACACCAGGCTGGTCCAGCACGGGGCTGTGGAGCTGCACTGCTGCAACCCAGCTGTTCCGAGATGATATAGAACATCATAAAACCAAGACAGGAACTGAAGAAACGTAACTCTTAGGAAATATGTCAGGACTTGTTTTGGAACTTCTTTACTTCCTTATCAAGTCGAAAATATGTCAAAACCAGCAGGGATTTTTTTTAAAAAATTGCCATTTTTCTGATTAATGACAGTTAGTGACACTATTGATAGTTATTGACTGTCTCTACTTTTATATGGATTTGCACTTTAATGTAGGCTCTTATCTATCTTACAGGACCTGGATAAATAAATGACAGATATGTGACACTTGAATATAAAATGGACATCTTCTTATAGATTACTTTCCCTGATATGACATAATTCATAGTCTTTATTATAGATAATCATCTCCTGCACAATCTTCATTAAAAATAATCCTGGATATTATTCTACTCTCCTGCCTAAGAGAGAAGCAGAGCAAGGCTGAAACTAGTTTGAGACCCACAGTTTAAGACTTGCCTTTGCTATTAGGCAGGAGGCAACAGAAGTGGCACTTTTGTGCTGCTCAGGGATGACTTCTGAGGTATTTGACAAGGAATGTGGGAAAACAGTGAAAATATATCTCAGTCCATGCCAGTCAGGACAGGAGAGGGGGTTGGAATGGCTACTTCCCTGCCCCCAGGGGCTCCAGCAGTGAGACCCAACTATCCAGGACCATAAGGGATCTACTCAGCACCTTGTCAGCGTACACAGCTGAGCTCCGGACCTCCTGTTTAGACCTTCTGCTCAAGAAACTGCACTGAATCATCCTCAAAAATCTGCTCAGGCAGTTTGAGGAGCTCTCAAGATTTGAGCCCTGCCACCTCTCTTTTTTTTTTTTTTTTTAAGTTTTCATTAAGCATATAATGGTGTTTGGAAGCAGAAATTCAGATTCTCCTTCTACCAGGACTGCTTTGCTTTATTTTGGTCAGAACTGAAGCAAACTGAAAGCTAATTATTTCCTGCTTCAAGAGCAATAGAGTGTTTATTGAAATAATTCCCTACAATCCTATCAGAAGTGTTATAGGAGCCCAGTAATAAATGAACTTCCAATTAATTAAATGCAGCTCTCCATATAGACAAATCACTCCAGAAAATGTCTGTCACTTTTATTTCCTCCCTTCTTCTGCACCAACACCAAAGCAGGAAGAAGGTATTCACTGGAGTGTAATATAAAATATCATCATTGTGGAACTTTTTACTCATGGTGAAATTCATCCTCAGTGAATTAATGTTTAAAGCTAAATAGGAATATTATTAGTTCCACTGGTTAAATGTAATTTCGCTGGGTGCAGATTTCTCTTTTTTTTTTTTTTTATTTAAGCATTCTAAAATTGGCAATGTAAAATTGGAACTTCCATCATTTTTGATAGGATTTTTGATAGCATTTATCTCTAATTGCATTTAAATTACATTTTAGAGAATTAGCTTTCATTCTTGGTCAAGACGATGTGAAATATAACAACAGTTATTTGTATGTCAGAAGGAAAAAGAGGATGCTTTTGTTTATTGCAAAGGTTAGTAGTGAGATGAAAGGGCTAGGTTCAAACCACCTGGCTATTTCAAGACAGTTTACTACAGACATTTTAGTATCAGGAGAGTTGCTCTGAAAAAAAAATGAAAGTGGACAGTTTTCTGCTTTACTTGGCTAAACACTCCATGTATTTGCAAGGAACAAAAATTAGGCTGCAGGACACTCTGAAGAAAACTGGCCTAAGTGCATTCATGCCACTACAGAGGTAGGGTTAAAACATATCAAGTACTCCATGAAATGCCCCTTTGGTTTGCTCTGTAGTACACACACAGCGGGGAAGGAGCGAAAGAGAAGTGAACTCTGGGTTTGCTCCGGGACACGAGCTGCAGCTTAGCAAATTAACACGTGTCAGCTGCCCCACGTACTAGGAAAGGCACTTTGTTATAATATTCATTTGTGGGTGCTAATAAGTAAAAAGAGTGGGCTCAGGCAGACATTCCTGAATCATCCATGCTTCAGGTCTCTTGGTCTCTGGGAAACAGGTGCCTTACGTATTGATAGGCATTGTAGAATCTTGGTAGCCTCTACTGAGTTCCTGATGAATAGAGGCCCGAGCACCTTAAGAATGGTGAAGGAAACAACAAAATGTTCTGCTTCCAGCTACGAACATGTTTGTTGCAGAGCAATCAAACACAAAAGGAAGGATAATACAGGATAAATGTAAGGGTGTGGGTTGGTTTGTTGGGGGAGTGTTATTCTGAGATTCAGGTCACTGGCAATGCTGATTGGTACAACAGCCCTGCCTCAGGCCATACTGAGCCTCAACAATAACCTGGGGCATAATTTTGGATTCACAAGCTAGTAAAAAGTTCAAACGCTTATTGCAAGGGATGATGAAGGAAATAAGGAATAAAATTTATATGTGAGGAAAGTTTACAGAGACTTAGAAACAAAGCGCAGGGCGGGGGAAACATTCCTATCACTCAAACTAAAAATGTGTTTCCTCACAGACTGAGTCTAATGAAACAGTTGGTCATAAGTGATTCCTGAAGTCCCACTGGTGCACAGCCAGATAGCTGAGGTACCTTTTAGAATATCACCCTTCCTTTCAAGGAAGCAACCCTGAATGACCAGGGAAACAGAAGTGCATTGCTTCTGTCATGGTGCTACCAGCTTTCCTGAGCCCGTGAAGTACTGACAGAATTGCAGCCTGTGATCTTTGAGTGAGGAACAGGGAGGAGGCTGGACAGAAAGGCTGACATGCGGCAGGGGAAGAAAACACTCCCTGCTGGCCTGCAGAGCCAGGGCACTGCAAGAACAGGTACTTCCCATCCTTGCCCTAGGGCAGTGTGATGCTGAGTACATCCAGCATTCTGGGTAGAACAGCTAAACCCCACAGTCTCATGCACCAGCACTGGCATTTTATCCTCACAGTCATCTGGGTGTGAGCACGACTTTCAAGCTGCAGTTCCTGAATGGAAAGTCATCGTTAAAACATTTTCATCCTGGACCTGTGTAAGTACCTGCTTTGACATGGAAAGTTACAAAGGCTGAGAGGGTTTGCTTAAAAACTTTGGTCTGTCTACCTTTATCTTCATTCATAGCAAACCCACCTTGAGCTCAAGTCTCAGCAGCTGGTAGATTTTTGTTCTTTCCAAAAAGTGTCAGCTTCTACACCTGAAACAGTGTGCGCAGCCTTTGCTTTGAGGTTTATCCTTGGTTTTATTTTCAATAAAATCACTTTTATTGAAATCTCTCACTAGGGTACCAACTTGCCTCATCAAATGTTCTTTAGTAGTATTCTTTATGATTTTCTTCCCCTATAATTTATACTGGGGAACACAATTCAGGACAAAAATTAATAACAGCAGCCCCTGAAGATAGTGTGGTAAAACTGAGCCAGATTTTTGTTAATGTTAATGACTTTCCATTGTGCCTGACTGCCTTCCTGTCATTCATGTGTGTAGTCTCTGCTGCCTGTCCAGCTGGGAAATCCCGTATCTGTGCAGGGCAGTGGAGTTGGAAGAACAAATCTCTTGGTCAAATTCACAGAGAACAAAACAGCAGTAAAACTAAGAACTGGATTTAAAATTTAATCCAGGGTTTTAAGTGTGTATTCTGCCTACAGTTTGGTAAAAGTGACAGTTGTTGATTCTTTGAACTTCTACTAACATTGGACTAACACGGGAAAAATTACTAAATTGCTTTCTGACATGAAAACTGAGTAATTTGTGTGTATGTCCGTATACATACTACACTTGCTTTCCATGATCATACCAGGTAAAAATAGAAAGGCATAAATATTTATGCAGAATATTGCTCAGGGAGGCACAGCATGACACAAGCATTTGTATCTACACGAGTTTAGGGCATACTCATCCCATAAAAGGCTGCTGCTCGGGAGCCACAGGAGGAGATTTAACCTCAGCGCTTCTTCAGGTCTCCATTATCCAGGTGCTTCTTCCATTCAAAACCCACAGTTAGTAGGAGTGATTACACAGTTGTCACAGAATTTATTAAGCATACAGAGATATTAGTCAAACACATAAAATACAGTGACCTTTATTAAAAGAAGTTAGTGAGCAACTAAGTCTTGGAGATTTTTTTGTTTTTTAATATAGGTGCAATTGAAATGGCTGGTGCTTTTAGAATTCATGGCTCAGTTGTGATGCAGTCATTCCAGCCAGGCCATAATGTTGAATGACATTTGGGTTAGAGAAGAGCTGGTACTGCAGTAATTGTCCATCCATATAGATTTTTACTGAATAAGTTCCATTTTAGTGTCTATATATATTGACCCCGACCACTTCAATTTTAAGTGTTCTATCCAGAAGATTGCAAATGCTGATGATATTTAATATGAAATTTTAAACACAAAAGGCACCCATGCTAGGGAGATGCGATGGGTTAGAAGAATGACACCAGAGTGACACCAATTAGTTAAGGGTTGGGAAATAAGAGCTACTTTGTAATGTACACGTGCAGAATAACAAGGATGCTTGTTACCTTCTGAGTGACCAGGCTCACTTTATAATCTAGATTATATATCTAGGTTATAAAGTCTGATCTAAGGCCTTAATCAGATGGTTTTTCTGAACTGATTTTTGTTTAAATTGCAGCATGTCTCTAAGGAAAACAAAAAAACCCATCTTTATTCTTACTAAGTTCTGAAGTGCTTAAGAAATTCAGAAACGGCTGCCAATAATAAGAAATGTGAAAGATATTGTTTCTATTCCTCTGTCTCCCTCTCTCCCTTCCCCTCCCCACCTTAAATATATGGAACACACACCACTGTCAGCAAGAGTGTGCAGTTCTCTCAGGGGTATCAAAGGGCAGCTACCCCACCTGAGAAGGGGGAGTGGTGAGCATGATTCAGCTGGGAAGGAAACATCCTCTGTAACACCATCGACTGATAAAAGCCGTGGGCCCTGGATTTTACTAGCCTTTGAATCTCCTGCTTTCAATCCTTTCGAGGGAAAGGTTTTGTATAATTGCGAACCCACAGGCACGTCCTTTTGAACCGCAGAGGCTGCAGACGACTTTCATGCTGCACAAGGTTTGCGTGACTTAAATTCACTACCAGGAACGTCTGGGGAGAGAAGCCTTGGGATTGGAGATAAAACTAGTACAAAGACACCAGCTGGATAATAACTGTGTAGGGCTTCAAACCCCCAGAGTGGGCACTAGTTAGAAGTATCCTACAACAGACCACAATTTTTTTAATCACTTTCACCAAGTCCCTTGTGCAGCCTGACAATTAAAAAAGTAGGTTATTATCCCTTTCAAAAACATATCAGGGGTAGCAGGAAGAGCTGCTGTTACTTAGTAGACTGAATGGATAGAGCAGGAAAAACCAGACCTCCATCTCAATGCTGCTCTTCAGGTCTTAATGAGTGTGAATGGAGACTTCGGTGATTTGGCAGAGTTGAGTTCTGAAGGTCAGCATACAAGCTACTAGGTGATCTTTCTGTTTTAAGTCATTTGGATATTTTGTAGATCTGATATAGTGCTGAGGCTAGAAGCTGAAATATGTAAAAACAAATGGCATACAATCTAAAGCCAGGCAACAAGTGGCTGTTTTCTAGGTCCACCCAGTTGTGTTAGCTCTAGACTGCCTTTCTTGTTTCTAAACCATTTCAATGTCACTGTGAAGACCAACAGAAAGGTCTGACTTGCACTGTGATAAAACTGCGTTAATCAAAGTTGTGTTTCATTACTTTAAACTAAACCTGGGGATGACTAGAAATAACTATAGCATTGCATTTTGGGCTGTGGAATTCACTGCAGGCATTTGAAAAACTAGTGTGCTGATTACAAATATTAGATAGATTACAGAGAAGGCAGATGTAAACGCTACTTCATTACTTCCTTAAACCTCAATAGTGAAAAGTCAACAGTGAGTGCCAATAAATGCAACTGAAAACATGGGTGTCATAGTTATCAAAAGAGTGAAGCCTCCAAAACTGGCATCAAAGTAGTCCCTGCTCAGCGGCTGCCCAATGTCAACGATTCAGCCCTTTGAACACAAAACACAAAGTAGGATTTAACAAAGGCCAGGGTGTCCCTGACCCAGATGAAGATGTGCATGAACAGCCATGTGGCCTAAAGCATTCCCATCAGAGTTCTACATGTTCCATTGATTAGACTAAAAAAACTAAGGTTTGTGATCATGAGTTTTAAAGTGTTTCAGACTTGAAACACTTGCATTTGAAGTGGCATACTGCTGCAACACTTCATTTTTTTGATACTTCACCCAGTGTTATGTGGACATCATACAATTGTTTTGTTTTCTCAAAATATTTTTCAGAGATCCAGCTTAAAATGTCAAGATGATGTTCAGTTTTGTTTTTTTTTTTCCTCTAGCATGTGGCAGTTATGATGAATCAGAGTTTATTCTGTGTTCTGTTGATCACCATAGTAACCTGCGCTCTCTGTATTTCACGGGAAACAAAAAGTTATTTACTTGACAGGGATAGAGTCCTGGGAAGCAATGGTTTATGAACACCAGCAAAATATTTTAATGGGATTATTTGCTTCTCAGATTGTTACATGTACCAGTAATTTGCTCTTCATCTGTCATGAAGACCTCACAAGAAGATTGATTGTAGTCGAAAGGTGTTATTAGGATTACAGCTGTTTTCTACTCTCAGCACTTGTTACATAAAGCTGGACAGTGCCCTACTCAGTCCAGACTGTTTACGTATATGCAAAGCACAGTAAAGATACTTCTCTAGCTATTGGGCCTCTTTTGTATTCTCAGGAACCAAAAGGATTCCTAAACTGCAAACGAAAGTCAGCAATTGATTGTTGTTACTTAATGAAATCATTGTTGTTTTGTATCAGAACAGGTCCATTTTTTTCAAGCCCAAAGGGTGAGATTGCCCATCAGTTTTTAATAGTTGCTTTGGTGGTGCAAATTGATTTATTTTATGAAATTACTTACTTTCAGTGTGTTAATTGATCTTCCTGACTGGTTACACTTAACAGTGTACAGATAAGTGTTACACTTAACACTTAACAGATCAATCCATTGATCTGCCTCGTAAATGACCCCACAAAATGCAGACATGGCACAGGGGCAATAACTGGTGTTATTGTTATAACCAGTGTGGTGCAGAAGAAGCTGAAGAGCTCTTTCTTCCCAGCCCCTTGCTCTGTGGGACTCAGACACCGATTCTGCCTTCTTATTGAAACTTTCCTTAAGCAAATTTTAGTCTTAGAGGAAAAGCTGTAGGGCAACCAGGGTGATTGTCCATGCAGGTTTTCCTTGATGAAGAGAGTTCCTGCACTTTCAGTACCCTGTGGAAACATACCACAATCCGACGTCTTCTCAGAAAGGCTTATAAAGGAATCCATCAGAAAAAAATGTGGTCATTACATTTCTGATCTCTACCTGCAATGAATGCTTCATTATTGAACATCATTTTTATATAGCTATAAACCATTTAATTTTTTCCTACCTTTCAAATTTACCTAAACCATAATTAAACCCACATATTTTCGAATGTCCAGCCCCTCAAGTATTCACATATTGCACCTATATTTTCTTAAACTTCTTATCATTCTTCAGTGAACCATAGTTTACAATATATACAAATTTAAAGCCTGAATTTCATCAGCCCTGTAGGGATTGTTTCACCCAGAAGACTGAATTTCTTTCTTCTGACTCAGGAAGAATTTTAACTGCAAGATATTAAATGTAACAAAAAATAATGGAAAATGCAGCTAATAATTCAGAATTTTTATTTTATTGGAATCACAGGTCTAGTGCTTAACACACTTATTTTACATCCTGTAGAAGCAGATGCAATCAATACCAAGCATCAGGCAGAATGCACATATCGATTGTACAAAACCCCTCTTTCATACTCACGTTATCAAGTAGGTTTTCTAACCTCTATTCTTAGGAACACCATTTGGAGGATGTGCATATGTACGTGTAAAATGCACTGTTATTATGACTTCATCCGTGTGTGTGTTGGCACTGCAGGCAGTTCTGCTGAAGTAATAACTTGGTCGTATCCAGAGAGAGAAAATCGGATCATCCAGGGCACTGTTCAGAAGGAACTGCTGAGTAAGTGCATTGTGTTTTTTTCCTTCCTGCTAAGAGATTAAATACCATACCTGGATATTATTTCATAAATACCACGCACAGAGTACTTACGAGACCGATAAGGGAAGACTGGCAGCACAAGCAAAAATCAGAGGCATTAGGAGTTAGGAAATGTTAACTGTGGTAGGTGTGTTTTTCTACCATAATGAGCTCACTGGGAATGCAGTGGGTTTACTCTACAAAACAATTAATTAAAATTTTAGCAATGCTTTTTATTTCTAAAACCCGCAGTTTATGCTTTCACATTCTGATGATCAATGTATGCCTGTATCTTTGTCCCAGAAAATAAAATAATTATTCCTGAGGTAATGGTGAACAGCTGGTAGAGAACTTACATATATGAGTTGTACATAATTTATTCATTGAAGAATTTACAAATATATTTAATTTCCTTTGCAAATGTCACCAGTAGAGAACAGTGTGCGACAGATATCACATACAATCCACCTTTTGTTATTTCCATAGAGCCACAATACACGTCACACACACCAAATACAAAACTTTAGATCAAGAAAAGAAATACAATTGTAGAATGGATTTGCTTGCACAAATGCATAGAAGTTTTCCAATAAAGCAAGAAGGCACTATTGATTCTGATATACCCACCCCCAAAAATACAGGCTTCGCAGTCAATACTATCTTGATTTAGGTTTTAACCCAACCCAAATGTCTCAGACTCGGCTCCGTCCACTTATTGATTTGTCTGGCATGCTGGGTTGTTTTTTTTCCAGAAATGCTTTTCTGCTCTCAAATTTTCGCTAGCTCTCCCAAAAGAATGTCACAAAGAGCAATTCTGTTCCTTACAACTGAGCTATTGACTATCGTAATAAAAAGGAAAGACAGAAGTCATGTCAGTTTAGCTTCTCACAGGACCTCACAGTGCTCCTTCATTCAAATACACTTATGTAATCAACAGGCAATGAGTAATGAGTTGCAAAATATCAGCAGCCCTTAATTTTCTATCAGGTATGATAAAAACTTCATAAAGCTGTGCTATTCTTGAGGAATAAAAGACTTTATAACTACCACCAACACATCAGTTCTTTGATATTTTGCCACAATACCTCTTGTATTTTTTATTTTTTTCTCTTCTGCTACCTGACATCTAAATGCCTATAATTTTAGACATCAAGACCACAAGCCGGAAAAAAAAAATCCCCAGGAAGAGAGCTGAAAGATATTATTTTTCCATTTGTAGACAGTAGTTTCACCTGATGTGCAACTTTAACACCTTCTTCATCTTTTTATGGGGAAGGAGGGGGTGAGATGAAGGAGCACAAAGAGACAGCACAGCTTCTTTAATAAGCCTTAAAAATTTTGCTTTATTAAATTTGTGCAGTGAAATTGAAAACCTTTAGGTAGGAGCAAAAAAAAAGCCCTGACGATGAATCATAGAGGAAACCAAGAGAGGAAATAAAGCCATGCTTAGAAGAGATTAAACAAGCCATAAAGTTTTTAATAAAAGTAGGATATAGGAAATAGAAGGAGACATAAGTGATTGATTGAGGTGCAAATGTATGTGTGGGTAGGAGGAAAGTGAAGGGTGAATTTGTCTGGGGAGTAAATCCATTTAGGTCATTATAGTTCAATATGGCCATGATCCAGAAAAAGGCTTGAGCATATGTTTGGTTTTAACATGTGAGTCACTCTCTCAACATCTGAGCTCTGCTGACTTGTTCAGGCTCAGGTTTACATGATTTCATCAGAATTCTCTCTTGAACTATACCACCCCACTCTGAAGCCTATAAGCCAAAAAACTGAAAGACTGGGTGGTTTTGGGTTGGGTATCTTCTTGAAGGACCCATTTCTGCACACAGAAAATGCACACTCTGCTCTCCATTATGGCGTGAGCTTAAAAAACACATCCAGAGGCTGAAGTAGAGGAATGTCAATGGCAATCAGAGGGGAAGAATCAGAGGACTGTGCAAGCCTTTAATTGCTGGGAAACTGTGCTAAAATTTTATAAGAGATGGCACGTGATAATCAGATTTAACTGGGCCAAAATTACTATGCACTTGATAGTTATTGGTGTGGTTCCATCAGTGGTGCCTGTGATTGCAGGCTCAGGGTCACAGTGGAGAAGGACCGGTCCAAGACCACCAGCTGTGACACAAAGATGCTCAAGGACAGCGCAGAGCACAAGTGGGGGTCTCCAAAGTGCCTCTGTGAACACCCTTTATGTTGCAGTCATTAACTGCTGATAACAAGAAATGGATTCTTTGATTGTTCTTTCTACCCTGAGTTTTGGTGGGATTTCTGGCCAGGGCAGAGGAATGATTTTAGAAAAAATCTGATTAAGTCCATGGTTCTGAACCACTAATGTGGGCTCAATACCTTGTGAAAAGACCACAAGTTTAAATCTCACACATATTTTCCCCCATCTACTCAATCCTAGGAGTCCATTCTTCTTCCTTTCTAAGCTTCCTTTCTAAGCTCCAGTCTTACATTTTCTTCGGGGCAGAACGAAATACCATATTGGCTTTTCAGAAATGAACAAAGTAGAAAAGATTAGATACACACAATACATGTCAGAGTCACCAGGTACCATATTTATTTTTCTTAACTTTGTTTCCTGAGAAATGGGAATAGAAAAATCACAGCTTTCATTGAACAATAAAGTTAATTTCTAGTTCTCAAGGTTTCACAGAAAAGCATTAAAACATAAGTCTTGCAATGTCACCACAAATACCACTTTGACTTCTTGAATTTTCCTCACTTTTGAGCTGGCTCTCTGAGGATGCAACTATTCACTTATACAAGCAATTTGCAGAATAGAGCGACCTGTTTATCTAATATGTCACTGAGTTCTTTTTCTCCTAGGAAGTTGTGATGATGCACAAGAGCAAACTATACTAATACAACCAGCATGTTCACAAGGTATTTTTTAAATTGCCGTATTTTATTAATTAGCTAATAGCTAAAAGGTTTCTTTGAACAAATTCAGAAGTTGAAATTAAAAACTGTGTGTCTTTTTCAGCATTTTTATGTTTCATTTATTGGCAGACTCTCAAGCAGCAAGATGAGGTGGCTGATAATTATTCAGGGTTGCCAATTAACCTACTTAGCAGGTCACACAGGTAACTGGCATAGATTGTGTCAAATCTCATTATTGGGATAATAATTTAATCAGCCAGAGACTGAAGGTTGGAGAATCTGGTGAATAAATTAAACAGGAAAATAAAATCAGTACCTAGACAGACATTATATTTAAATACATGAAAACAGTTTATCAGACAAACTTATAAAGCATACTACTCACTAGTAGCAACCCAGTAAAGTCTGGGGTGGGAGTTTTCAATCACGATATCCAGCATAAGTACAAAAAAATGTTAAATGTCACCTTGCTTCTATGGATATGATAGTTTAGCATATGAAGAATCTATGAGCATGAGTGTTATTTTTTAGCATTTAAACAGACATGCAACGCAATTGCCTTTAACACAGTGTTTACAGACCAGACCTTCCCTGGCACATCTGCTTTGTGATCTGTGGAACAATCCTGGCCCCTCCTTTCCCATATATCCCAGCCTTTTTCAGTTCTTTGTGCCTGGCTTTAGAGCAATGACAAAGGAATGTCAAGTATGAAAGTCACATAATGGATAAAATAATATTGCTGGATCTTTCAATGACAGGAGAGAAGAAAAATTACAATAAGTGCAATTTTCAGTCATAAAGTCGGTGAGAAAGCTGTGCTTTCTCTATACAATAATGGTCTGCATTTACAAGGTGACTGAGTAAATAAGAGGTAGGAAGTGTAGAGTCTGTCTGGGAGTAGAAAAACATTTTCTGGGCAGATGGAGAAAGACCTACTGGAAGGAACAATAACACGTATAAAAAAGGATTTGATACATACTTGTATCTGCTTCAAAGAGATGCACAAACTTGACTATTAATTATCAGTTTTAATATTCAAAATATAGACTGAAGAAAAAATACCACTGCTAGTTAGTCCTGAATGTGTGAGGTGTAAGGAGCCCCACAGAACAGACAAAAGTACATCCAGAAAAGATGACAATATGATGAACCTGCCCTTGTGTTCATGGTCTACTTCAGTGGTTTACTGTCTACAAGAACGACAAGGCTATAAAAGAAGCCATCACTCCTCTGAGCAGTGCATCATTCAGTTTAAACATATCTCATAGATGTTATAGCCAAGAATTACAGCACACTGAGCGCTGCTCCAGGACTTGTAATTTATTCACTCAGCAGGGAAAAAAAGTGACTTCAATCTCAGCTCACGATAGGCCTGGAAAATGAAAAACAGCCAGCATGCAAAAATAGCCAGTGTGCCAGGAGTGAATGCTGGTCTCCTAACTAGATTTGTTTTGGTTTGGTTTTTTATATAACAATGAGCAAAACCACATGCTTGAATTACTAGGTGTGACCTAGGCCACTCATTTATGTTGTCAAATATATTATTTTGAATGATAAATCACCTTGCCACTGAAGCAGCATATATTATAGCCAAAAGACTGAGCATATCTATCCCAATTCTGGAATTACAGAAGCAGCATGGAGCTCTGAAGTGTCTATTTAACTAATCAATAAACTTCTTAGATTTTTTTTCTTTTTTCTTTTTTTTTAAAGACTAAAGCAGGATATCACCATCCATGGATGCTACCCATTAGTTCAGGAGTGCCAGATAACAGAACCTGCCTGCAGAGGAAAAATCACTTTCACGTAATTAGTAGAAAACTTAACATTGACGAGTTAAACTTTCTCATTAAAACTTCCCCCGATAAAAAAAAAAGCAACAAGCTTAAAGATAAGAGCTTT
Organism: Cephalopterus ornatus; assembly: GCA_013396775.1. Lineage (NCBI taxonomy): Eukaryota > Metazoa > Chordata > Aves > Passeriformes > Cotingidae > Cephalopterus > Cephalopterus ornatus. Next base: position 616,760 of record VZRE01003128.1, on the reverse strand, counting down.
ACTGATTTATTTATTTTAACATAAAGCAAGAGCTCAAAAGTACTGGATAAATTCAGTGTAAGGGCCTCTCAGGATACGTCAAGAGTTACAAAAAGCCCACAGCTGCCAGTCTGCTTTTTCTGGCTCTTGTGAATATTTCCAGTGTTTTCAGCTCACTGCCATTTTTTATATATTAGGCACTAAAGTTATAAATGGCTAATCAAATTACATGGGCTATAATCACAGTAAAGAGTGATAGTAGATTAAGAAACTCCACTAGAATACTGAATATTACATCACCTAGCTATCTAGAAAAATCAGATTTTAAAAATGCTTTGATAAGGCAAAAACGTTACTGCCTCAATTCCATGATGGTCTAGAGAGGCAGCATTTCAGAGGTTAGCTTAGGACACTAACATAGCCTAGGCAGCATGATCCCGCAGTGTGAAGGCAGGATATGTTCTAAGCAGAGTTCCAAGTCCAGATGGAGATAAGCCCAAGAGCAAGTAACAATAAGGATCCAGAGGTGCACACTCTGCTGTAGCTGTGAGGAACTTGCAGACACTGAACATGCACAAACTGCATCTTCTTCAAGGATAGGCTGTTCTGCATGAGAGGTTCCCTGAGCGATCTCTGGGAGAAGGATCGATGAGAAACTTTTGGCTTCCCTTTCATTTATTACATTTTCCACTTAAAAAAAAAAAAAAAAAGGATTTTCTATTGTTCTCTCATTTATAATTCACAGTCTGTAATTGTCATGAAAGTAATCCCATTATGCTATAGTCTTAGCACCATTTTACAACTTTTCATTTTAAAAAAGTGTTTTCCAATTCCGCCATTATTACTTCCACTGACAACAATCACATGTGTATTTGTTAACTACAAATATCATGAGAAGAATTACTTGCTGATATTAAAGAACCATAATAGAGTGTGATAGCATTTTGGATAGATCCAGACAGGCTAAAATGTTACTGAACAACTCCTCCCAGTAGTGTGCAGGCTTGAATACTCCTGTTCAGTGCTAACCTTTCTCATTCCTCTCCTTACCAGACCAACCCTGACCCACTGCCCATTCACCTATAGAGGTGATGTTAATTTGCTGACTAGCTTGCAGCAAATTGAACCATACAGCCCTCAGACAGTTTGGGTAGGGAATGGTTTCTTCTCCTTCTGGTGAAAATGCTGACTGCTCACAGCTGCTGATTTCCACTGAGAAGAAAACAGCAAGCAGGCTTTAATCAGGAGAGGGGGAGACAAGGGAAAAGACAGGCTCTGAGCCTCCCCAGGGTTAGAGCAACTCCTCCCCCCAAAGCAGGCACTGTGATGCTTCCTGGGGTCTGTCCCTGTCACCCCCCCAAAATGGAGCTAAACCTGCTGCAGCGTGGCCGCTTTGCCCCGTCCCTCCTCCGGGCCCTCACTTCGCTCCCTCCTCACAGAGTGCTGTCTCGTGGGGCAGATCAGCTACAACCCACTGGGACCCTTATCTGAACATCCACCCAAATGCCAGGGCTTGGGAGAGTAAAGGGTAAAGTGGTTTGTTTTTTTTTTAATCTCATCACAATTGCCTGTTTCTCTGGACAGCAAAGATGGTTTTAAAGCACTGCAAGCTGCAAAGAGCCTGGGCCACTCTATCCCACTCCCTAGGCAAGCATTTTATCATCAGGTTGTATTTTTTACAAATAGATACTATATATTATACTCAACACAGAGTACTGTAATCCCTCTTCAAGCCCTGGTGAGAAGAGCAGCGTTGGAAGCTTGGTCTAGGACAGAAATTAGCCCGGTATAACTTTCCACACTGAAGGTGTCACTGGCTGCCTGCATCTGTGCTGGGCAATGCTGGCTCAGGATACGACAAGTCTTTTGGCCTAGGGCTGTAGAACATGGCTGATTTTTGTTTGCCTCTCTGGCTTTCCCACTGCTCACAGAAGAAAGCCTTTATCCCCCAGTAAATGCACAGCTGAACTAATACATGGTCAGGGATTCATTGCAAAAGGACAGTTTACTTCTCAAGATAGTGCTAAAGATTCGCAAGCGTAAAAGCCTGAAACAAAATGTAGAACATTTTAAATATAATGCAGTGAATAACCACAGACTTTCCATAATAATCATTATTCAGTGAATTTATTAATAGAATAAAAGCAATATTGAAGCAAATACATGACCTCTGACACAAAGAATGGGTTGCATTTCATATTACTTTACTTAACTGCTTCCTCCTTCCCCCACCAAACAGAAGCTTTATTGACAAAATGTGCTCTGGTAATTTAGTCTGTAGACTTAAAGAATGTGCAGCTCTGGGAAAAACTGAATTATGGGTTCTATTTGTGAGATGAGGAATGGCATGTAATAACTTAATGAACTGGAAGTTTATTAGTTGTAAAAGAGAGAACTAATGGAATGCGTTGTCTATCAATCTTTTTTTTTTTTTAACTCAAAAATATTCAGGTGGGTAAGCGTCACATCCATTATGCATTTATTATCTTGCTAATACCAATATGTGCTAGAATCTCAGCAAGCTACAAAAATGTGTCTCAGCTTCTAATTTAATGGGTATTTTATCAGTCAGTTTTGGAGGCTCTATTCTAAACCCAGCTCTTTAAAATATCTACTCAGATATTTGGCCAGCAAAAAATTCACTTGAACACAAGAGGTACCTGCTCACATCACCCAAAGCTGCAGCCTCTGCTCCCTGAACAGACTGCATCCATCAAAACTGGGGAGTGAAAGGAATTCACACACAGTCACAATGACAGCTGCGTTTCAATAGCTATTTATTGCTCTATAGACACAAAAGTACAAAAGGACAGCAAGATAACAATTTTAACAAGAAACATGTAGAGAAACCAGGCTAATATGAAATGGAAGAATCAAATCCTTGGCTGTTAAAGAAGTTTTCTCCACTTTGTAAAGTACAGGGATTCACTTCAGCTGCTCTTCTGCATGGACTTATTCATTTTGCACAATTTAATGATTTGCCTCGAAATAATTTGGATCATGATACTTATGTGTGAATATGCACAACAGTGACAATAATAAAGTAGTTCAAAATCTATTACAATGCTTCTCCCAGTCTCAGCTGGTATTATGTCTTAAAACCACAAAGTAACAAATAGAATTTAGCCCTAAATAAACACATAAAACGTATGTGCAAGAAACAAAAAATGACAGAGAGTAGTAAATTCAAAGTTCAAGTCAATGCATATGAAGGTGTATGTTGAACAAAGAAGTCAGGTTTTAATCTATCCACCCAATATTTCCTGTGCTGCATAGATTCTTGGTTAATTGCAACTTTGACCCTGCAAAGGATCAATCTGTTTGCTTTGATTTTCTTTTCCAGAAATAAAAATAAGCAAGGAAACAAAATCTGGATTAATTTATCCCTCTAATAGGGTCTTATGGGTGGCTTTTTTTGGTTTACTGTTGTTTTTTTTTTTCACGTGGCCAATCTAGCAGCAGATATCTTACAAATGTCAGTCTGTTTAGAAGAATGTCACAGCCATTCCACTTCATCAGGTAATAGCATACTATCGACATATTAGACCAATCTAATGCATTTTTTTTCTTTATCCATTTACATTTCATCTCAGAGGTCCAATACAATGGGATTTTGAACTATTTGTGCTGAGCAAAATCAAAGGGCCAGTAATCCAATAATTTGATTTTCTTGCTGAAGAGAAGAGAAGAGAGGGAAAGCCTTGCTCCAGCAAGTGAACTGCAGGCCTGCATTAGGCTTTAAGCTTCCTGTGTAAAACATACCCCAAGGGCAACAGAAGGCCACTTAAATACAGCTTGGAGGGCATAAGTGGAACATGGCTGTGGCACGTTGGCTTTCTGCCCAGGAATAAATTCCAACCATTAGCATCAAACTGAAATTAAACGCCATCTATCAAATGAATAAACAATAATAAATTAAAGTAGCAGAAGTAAATTAAAAAAAAATAAATTGCAGTAATTTTTACTGTGGATCCTCTGTTCTGGATTGCTGTTCCGGACTGCACCCCTCAGATTATTTTTCAGCCTATTTTTTCACTATTGGATTTTTGCACACGCAAAACAGCCCTCAAAACACAAACTGAATTTATTCATGGCCTATGCTATTTGTTACTAAAAATATGGTTTTAAATAGTGCTTGCTTTTCTTGTGCAAATAATTTTGTTTACTTCTGCTAGTCATAGGTTGAGTCTAAATGAATTATGTCTAAACAAGAGTACAGACAACAACAATTAAGCATGCAAAAATGTACCTTAGGATGCCTCAGGTGGAACTGCACATTCTGGTTCAGGCTGTCAAGCAAAATTTCAGTAGGCTTCAGAATTTGGAGAGCTGTGAATTTAATATGAATTAGTCCTTTAAAAGTCCTCAAAGGAAAAGCAAGCTGTATTCTGGGATAAATTCCCCTTTTAAAATCTTCAGTAAGCAGAATTTAATTACCTAACAAATTTTGCCACGGTGTCCTGGCTAAACCTTCCATTTTTGTGAAGAAGGAAAAAAAAAAAAATTCAGGGAAACTATTATGCTTTATCTAAATCACAGCTATTATAGCAATAAATTCAGCCTTGTGCTGAAATGGGACAGTATTAAAAAGGAGAGCAAAGGGAAATATCTCACTGCATATTAGTCTCATTTCCCAAAACAAGTTGACTCTTCCCAGGAACTTCTCCCCAAAACTTCCTTAGGGTATGAAATAATTGGCTATTAACCAGTGTGTTCTTGACCCAAAGAATGGAGCAGAAAACATGCAAGACTTGTCTGGATTACAAGGAGAAATAAAAGAGAAATTACAGTAGATACATACTGACTGAGCCCATGGCTCTCTGCATTTTGCTAGTTGGGACTCAGAGGGTTTTACCTGCATTTGTACCACGGCAAAAGACCTGAGAGAAAGAGCAGGCAGAAAAGGTGGAAGGGAAAACAGAATGGCACAACCTTTTTCCTTTTCAGATTTATTTTCCCCTGCCTGCTTGCCCTGCAATTAGCGCGGGGCTGTGACAAAGAAAGACTGCCACATCCACAGCATCATATTGCTGGCATAGACGGCATCCTGCCCCAACCCAAGGCAAAAGAGAAGTTACAGAAAAAGTGTCTGCACGCTAAGAAAAAAACACAAGCAAACTCTTACTTATCACAAATCCTGTGAAGAGTCTTCCAAACAAGTGAGAGTTTCCTTTTTTTTTTTCCCCTCTTGTAAATGCGATCACCTGTAACCTCCCAAAAAAACCCAAGGGCTGCCCCAGCAGCCACGTGAGGAATGGCTGAGGACTCCGGCACACAGAGGCAGTTCCCATGCCCTGGAAGGATGAAGACAAGTTGTTAGTATGCACCAGGCAGTGCTGAGGGCTGAGCCTGCTGCTAATGAATGCTCTGCAGAGGGCTCAGGTCATGGCTTTGCTAAATTCTGTGCACTTGGTACACCTGTGAAACACCACACCAACAGGCAACTGGGCTCACCCAAGTGCAGGGCAGTGTAACCAGGGAGCTGGGACAGGTGTGTGAGCCACTGGTGAGATGTCTGCCCCTCGATGTAAAGGGGTTCATTGGGCTGGAAAGTGCTGTGCAAGTAAAGAAATCCTTCTGGGGAGGGTTGACTACCCCCGCACCTGCCTGCTGCAGGAACAGGGTGCAAAGTCTTAATGCTGGCTCACAGTGCTTCATAATGGTCCCCAGTAAGTGTCTGTACACTACAGGGGACAAACAGGAGGCAATAAAGGTGCTGGGATGGACTATGATCTCACTGGTACCACAGAAATATGATAGCTTGGCAGGATCAGGAGGGGGGTGGTCAGCTGCCATGGAGGGCTGCTATGGATGGATCCAGCTTTTCAGTGAGGATAGGCCAGGACATCAAGGAGGGAGAGCTGTCCTTTATGTGAGAGAGCAACTGGGGCACCTGGAGCTGTCTGTGCCTTGGCACAGGTGACAAGACAGCTGGCACCATAGGGGTCAGGAGCAGAGGGCAGCCCATGCTGGGTGATATTGTGGTGGGTGTCTGCTACAGGCCACCTGATAAGGAAGAAGTAGATGAGGCAAATTACTGGAAGCAGTCTCATGCTCAAAGGCCATCAAGGCTCAGAGCACTGAAGGAACACTGAGTGCTGCTAATGTAGTAGCAGAACACATACACCACAATATGCTCCTGGTAGATCCTAGCTTGGCTCCATCTACCTTAAACCGTGGTTTTCATCCTCTGCATAAGCATTCTGCTGCTGGTCAGAGGATGAGGAGTGTTACCTGTACAGCACAGACCTCCTCAGCAGTCCCACCAGAATGGGGGGGGACTGCTGTCTTACACCCCACCAGAATGTTCTGCAGCAGAAAGGTTCTGTCCTCTCCAGCCTTACCCTGCTGATTGCTGTTTGATGCCCTGAAAGTGTAACACATGTAAACACGATGTACTGGCTGCAAATTCTGAGAAAACATTTCTTTTCACACGGGCAAAAAGGAGGTTGTTTGCCTAGGAAGTGTGTGTATGTGCACCTGCTTTAAATAAGATTTCACTCTATTTCAAAAGCCTTCACCTGCCATATATCCCAATGTGTCTGAATAGAAAGAGAGGCAATTGGAAAAACTTTAAAGACTTCAATAAAATGAAAAACTACTGTAACAGGTGTTTCAGCAGTTTACATAATGCCTGAGTTCCCACCTTTATTGAGGCCCTTCAGGAGAGAGGTAAGTGGGACTCAGCTGTAAGACAATAAATTTTCATTGGTGATGAAAGAAAAGGCTGAAGCTTAACGGGAAAGAATAGTATCCCCAACACTTTGCTTCCCCATTCTTACATCTGTGTGGCAGGAATGTCTCTGATTTTGTGGCAGTCAGAGTCCCCTATATATCACAGAAATATGGCAGGCAGAGCCAGTTTTGCCTCAGTTTTACATACTCATATAGTCATAGAAAGATCAGACAGCAAACAAAAAGTCCTGTGGTATATTCTAGAAATGTGGGACCATTTCTAGAGAATTTGAAGGAGGAATTTTAATATATTTTAATACTGGGAGGAGTCTATAACTTCAAACACAAATTAGGACCCTTACTATTCTTTAAACTCTACGGTAAACTGTTCAGATTCAGTGAGTGTCTCAAGATCTTGCCTCGCTACATTCTTAATATCAGCGCTCCATAATATCAATGCTTTGCTTATTCCACATTTCAGTAAATTTAAATACATGATGAATTCTCTCATGCTGCAAATTTATCTTCATTGAGCTATCTTTTGATCTTGGGCATTAACTCTGATCAGCACTAAGGCAGAGACAGTCCATCCAATTAGCAGGTGACAGCATCAGAAGCTCAGGACAGAGCACCTCTGTTGCGCTGCCTTCCAGGAGGTTTGACCTCAATAAACATTAGATGAACCTGGCCATGATATTTGTCTGCCTACCTCAGCTCCTCTGCTCAGACAGCACTTCGCCTGTGAGCAAAGTAATATAGTACTTTCAGGAGGTGCCAAAAAAGAATGGCTTTAGGTCCGTAACTTGCTAAGCACTGTTAATACAGCTCTGTTCTGACACTGAGCAATTACACAAAGCATCTTGACTTTCTCTGTATAAAAGCAACTCATCATCAGATGCTCCCTTGTATGGAATCCAAACAACTTGTTTTCTAACATCAGCAAAACCAAGTATATCTTTCAAAGGAGATTGGCTTTGTGCTCTCTGTAGGCTGTTTTGATACTGATGACATATGGTTTCACACAATAGTTACACTTGGGGCAATGACCATCTTGTTCTGTTTTTTCCCTTATCCAGAGCAAGAGGCTTCTGAGCCATAGCCAAAGTTCCTGGGCACTGCACAGATACCAACTGTAGTACTGGGTTAGATGTCAAATAAGCCTGGACTTTGTTTTGCCAGCAGTTTCAAAGCCACGGGGGGGAATCCATGATGCAGCTTCCATTAGACAACACTAGTTAATTGTGAATACCCCCACCTTCCTGCTTTGTACCTCCAGTTAATCTGTTTGCATCTGTTTATGTCAACTGATGCCTGATTGATTTTTCATTGCAAAACCCCTAAGCCATGAAAGCAAGAATGCTAAGATTTGAGAATGTGCTGTAAGCTGGATGAAATCAGTCACTTTCCAGATGTTCCTGGATGCCTGAGGATGTGTGAAATAGGGCTGTGTTGAAAAACTCTTAGATGACAGCAGGTGTGAAATGCCTGAGTGTGAATGAAACACAGCTAGAATGGAAAAGTAAAACTCCAAGATCTAGTACTGGTCCCAATAATTTATGAATAATTGACTGTGTGACTGTATTCCTTCAGCCCCTCAAGTATGTCATTAGCACTAAAACTGATGTGTGGTCATGTAAACAGAGCACTAGGACACCAAGAAAAATGCAGGGACTGGTGTTTTTACAGCAGCTCCTGCTTGCTTGCCTTTGCCCAGTTGGGAATCACCACACTGGCTTCAAGGGTCTGCAACAGGAGAGTGCATGCCTCTTAGTCACGGCAGAAGACTGGCTCTCACTGCCTCTAGGGACAGAGGGGCAGAGCTCCAGGACCATTAGTATCTCTTGCTTTTCAATGTCCAATATACAGAAAAGAGAGAACAAGCCGTGGCTGCTCTGCTGCCGTATGCTGCAGAGAGCCTCAATCTATTCCAAGAAACAAAGCAAACTGCAGCATGTTCATAAACAGTTCATAAACACCATGAGATATCACCTCACCTCAGCATCACACCAGGACAATTAGTTTCAGCACTGTTTTACATGGACACGGCTTCAAGTTCCAGCATATGATTACTTCTGATAACACCAGGATCCCCAAACCACGCTCTAAAAATGGAGTTTACCCCATTTTTCTTCTTTATTCCCACAGCAGTCCCTTCTCCTCTGTGCTTCTTCCACTTTGACTGATTATTTTTTTTTTATAACACGATTGATTGGAAGTCTGTCTTGTCAGTCTCTGTCCATTCCTGCTTTTTCCAGACATTTAACATTCAGTACAACAGATCTAAAACCTAGAGCTGAGATCCTAAGAACAGAAAAAAGGGATCAAGAAGAAAATCCTCCAATCCATCGAGAACATCACTCTTTCGTGACTGAAGTGTGTTGTACAGCAACAGTAAAGAAGTCACAGAAAACTGCTTTAATCTAACATGGAGCAAGGAGCACCATTAGAATGAGAAGAGCCATATTATCACTGCTGGAATTAAAGTGCCTTTCTTGAACTTGCTCAATCCGCCAGCTGCCTGGGTTATTGCTAAGGGTTAAGAGAACTGAATACACAAATACTTTATGAAGGGATGTGGGGAAAAGGGCTGGAGGTGAATGTAACACAAGGAAACCTGGAACGAGGAGGAGGACTAAAAATACAACTTTACTCCTCTGCAAAATCAATTCAACTAAAATTGAGTAAAAGAACAAGATGATGTCTCCCTCCTACAACACATTCCATTCTTCATGTATATTGACACCGAAGGGTAAGCATAATAAATAGCTCTATTTTCAGCCACACAAAGAAGAAAGTTATAAGGCTGACTCCAGTCAACAGTTTTCTCCTGCCTCAAACCTTTCATGGTCTTCCACAAGTAGACTCTTAGGTTTTGAGAGCCCTCTTTAGGGGCACAGAGGTGATTTTTCTGCTGGCACACGAGCAGGTCACTTAACTAGTGTTACTATATCGATATAAGAAGCATGTTTTCATGCAGCCAAAGACAATCTTCCAGACAGAGTTGAAAAGGATAATATTTACCTTTCTGAAATGACGGTAGGGTCAACAGCAGGTGCGTAAGGGGAACCTGAAAAAAAAATCGGTTGCTGAAACTTCCACCTCCACCAAAGAGTTTTTGAATGGTCATGTCCTAAACTATTCCTTCCTTTATTTTCCAAACATAATGTAGCCAACTGAAAAAAAAAAAAAAAAAAGAATTGCATTTAATGCCTAAGTCTGAACAATGTTAGCACTCAGTTAAATAAAGATTAGCACATGTTGATATAGAGTAAGTTCTGATGCCTAAATTTTAACACCATGTGCCAGCACTGTGCTCATTTTTGTTTAAAATGAGAATTAGAATCTGTCTAACAAAAAGGTTTTTAATAAACTCAAACGTACATGATATTTTTCCTATAAAGAGAAAAGTGATCATCACCAACAGAGGTGAAAGTAATTGAGAAGATTCTTAAAAATAGGGGGGGAAAAAAGATACAGGAAACAAATTCACTTAATTCTTCTTTTCAGGATCTAATTAACCTTCAAAACTGAGTCTCCAGCCTTTCCCATGTGTTTCAATGCAACAGAGAGATTGTTCCTTGCTACAAACTGTAGGTCTGATTTAATGGAGTTTTGATTGAGGATAAAGACAGAAGAGTCAGTCTGTGGTACCCTCTCTTCGCACTGAAAAGTGCCCAATTCCAAAGGCGAATGCACTCAGCTCAGTCATCCCAATTAAAGTGTCAGCTGCTATTCAGCATAGGCAAAGATGATAGCACAAAGAATTCAAAAGAATCAGCCATTGCAGCATATTTACAAAGGCAGCACAGGAATTGATGTTGGTCAGGGACAGCAAAGGAAAACACATGTTATTTAAACAAACAGATGTACATACTTACATGTATATATTTACCTATACAGAGCTCACACATACACACATATATATATTAAAAAACAAAATGATATAAAAAAGAGTAAAAGCCCTTTGCTCTCTCTAGGTCATCCTCTTGAATGTTTGTATGAAAGTAAATGGAACTACAGCTGAAGCTGTAATATCTGGATGTTGAAACAGGATCTTCTTGCTGCAAGTCAAAAAGTGTTAAAAATAAATAGATTTTCAAAGACCTTTTTTTTTTCTTCACGGGTGTCTACAACAACTCATCTAGTATGCACAGCACACTTAAACCCTGGTCTTACACTGATGTCAGCCTGCCAAAATCCCTCACGGCTCTGGAGGAATTCCTGTGCTGAGATGAGGATCCGGCCTGATGCCGACCGGGTCATACCCTGCAGTGGTGCCTGGCACAGATCTACTGACATCTCTGGAGGTTCTGCGTCAGTGCTCGTGGCACTCTGCTACATTCAGGTCAAATCACCTGAAATGCTCCAGCTTCCTTGTTTCCCAAATGCCTACCAGTTACTATATTTTTTTATCAGAAAGAGTGGAAGTGACAGAGAGAGTTCCCTGCCAAAGGTTATCTATCTTCAAGCTCATCGTGTGTGTCCTTCTGCTGCCACATCCAATAAATCATTAACACCGTCTGTTCCAGGCAGGCTTCCCTGGGACTGCTTTTGTGGGGCCAGCATGAATTTCTGCAGGCTGCTGCAATAGGGAGGCCAAGCTGGGCTGGCACCACAGCTCTGTGTGGACATGGCCAGCCTTCAAATGCTTGTGAAACGATCTTCCAAAGTTCAGCTTTCAGCTGCTACTGTTGTTTCCAAGAACAAAAGAGACACAGGCAATTGGGCTCTGCTCAGCAAGAACAAAGCTCACCCAGAGCAGTGGGCATCTCCCCAAAGTCCTCTCAACTGGTTTGAAACGTCCCAGAGAAAGGCCAGAGATGCTCTGCTCCTCTCAGGCTCCCAGAAGAGCACCAGTACTGGTGCTGGGCCCACTGAAGGGACCACCCCAGGGGTTCTGGACCAGGTGGATGTTCGGGATCACACAGAAGGAACTTCAGCCACTTCTGCTGACCCCGCGTGGATCAAAATCACAGGGGAGGCTGCTGTGTAATGAGGTGGTAATTTCTGGCTCCTCTTATTTAAGAGTAAATTCACTCCAAAAGCTTAACATAAGACATTCATAAAGTCCTTCTTAAGCCCTTGAAGATCCATCTCAATTTCCTGTGCAACAGCTGGTGTGGGTTCACAATAAATGGGAATAAACTGGTATGCTCTTGTAATTGGCACTGATGGACTTTGCATCCTTTTAAATATTTGTGAAGCCAGATGACCCAGACAAGCAGCAACAGGATGCCAACCCAAAGCATAATTATTTTATAGCTTCTATTTATTTTTTGGAATATCAAAATTTATGACAATCACTAAAGCTGATCGATTAAACCCCAAGCATAAACACACCATGATAGATAAGTTGTTTTGCTGTCATCCTTAGGAAGCATCTGTTTGAAAAGTACATGGCAATATCAAAGAGCTCTCTATTGATTAAACTTTGAAAATAAAATTGCGCTACTTATCATATGCTGTTTGCAAAAATGCCAATCATTATAATACTCACATAAGCATATACAGCATCTTCCCCCTGAACTCGTTAAATTTATTGCTGAGACTCTATCCTGAGCTGCCTACATGTAGAAAAAATATCATTCAGATAACACATTAACATTTATAACCAGTATTTAAAGCTTTGCACGGTGCCATCACAAATGATAAGGGTCTTGTCAGCATTTCCAGTATAAGACTCATTTTGGGGAATAGAGGGAGGGAGGGGGTGGCAACACTGTATTTCAGCTATTTTAAATGACACCAACAAGAAGCCTGACACCCAAGTTGTCAATCTAATTGTACCTATCTTTCAGAGGTAGGTGCATCTTTCATGTCCACGTTCAGTTTAAAGAATTCTCAATACATCATCGTAAACTACCTGGCAAGGGCTGTCATTCTGCTTGTGCACACAGCATCCCACACAATCATAATTCTAGATCTAAACCTTCATATTACAAAAGCTCTCAAGGTATGGAACAAAAATTATATGACCCCCTTCTCACAGCTATACTTGCACTGTACAGAAGAGGGAAAGAGATAAGCAAAACATCTAACAATACAACAATGAGCCTGGCCCATGACTCATGTTATCAGATGTTCCCGCAGTATCAAAATACTAACAATACCGAGTACAAATTTTAATAGCAGAAAGGGTAAAAAATAACAACTAAAAATCTTTTTTGAAGGGAGAAATTTGTAGGTGCAGTGCACCTGCCTCGAGCCCAGTTCTGCTGCAGGTGCAGAGTAAGCTGTGGTTTGCGAAATGAGACCTGTGTACCCGTTGATGTCGAAGTACTCTGCTAAAAGAAAATATTTAAGATAATTGTATTATTAAAAAAAGGTATCAAAAGTAAAAAAGTAGTTGTCATAAGGCAAGAGAGGCTTCAGAAACATACAGCATCTCTAAAAAGCAAGTTACTGAAATGCTTATACTTGACATGATCTGGACCACCGGCGAGTTCATAAGTAAATAGCTGTAAAGGAATGACCTCATCCCTATATAATTCCAAGTGCATCAGTAGCACCAGCTAGAAATTATAAAGCCAAACACTTCTACCTGCAAAAGGAACCATATTTCTAGTCAGAAATCTCAAATGCTAACCAGTGTAGTAGTTGCAAAGCAAAAACACTCCGGAGCAAATGTGTGCTGAAATGGGTTTTCCAGATTCCAAGCCAGAGCTGATTACCAAGGCTGACTGAGCTGTCCTCTTCTCCTCCCAGCTTTACTTGCTGCTCAGTCACAAAGTGGACATAAAAATCTCCTGCTGTGCAAAGGCTTTTATTGCTTTACAGTAAGCAGACTGATAGACGGTAAAAAAAGTGGCCATGTAAAAGATGGGCAGTTATTCAAAAATTAGATGCTTTGGAATGGAAAGAAGTGCCACAAGTGTTATGGAATGCATAAGGACACTTCACACTGAGGCCAAATATTCATGTCCTCTTGCCATAGCTGTTCCACTTCACATGGAATCTCATGGACTAGAAAGACACCACACAAGGAACAAGATCCCCCTGTGTAGCACTTAGGCACATACTCATCCTGAGTATCCAAGAGATTCAGGCGTTCCCTGGCCTCCCCAGATCAGCTAGAAGGGAGATGACTAAATATCTTCAACATCCTAGACCACAATGACTACAATATAAAGCAGAAGTCATACTAGATGCTCAAGATTTGTGTGTGTTTCTGTGTAACTCCCTGGAGTAGCAGCCAGCCGGAATCCTGGCCCCATGAAGTCAAAGGAAGATTAGTCAGTGGCTGAACTCTAGGTCAGGACTTTTTACGTATGTTTGTATTGTGCTTTGTGCAATAACAACTCAGGGAGCTACTTCAGATGACAAATAAATTTTAAGGTTTCTGTGGAGTTTGAAATACTTTATTCTAGGTGATTCTCCCCAACATATTAATGCAGCCACCATTCTCATGAGTTCTAATTGCCTCATCAATTTCTTTTCATGACACTTGAAGTTGTACATCACGCTTCAAAGTCAGCATCTGTACTACCAACCTCCACAAAGAGAAATATTGTAGGGTATTTTTCAGGTAAATGATTACTGCTCAGAGACAGCAAAGTGTCTGGCTAGAGCGATGTGGAAAGGGCTGCAGGAAAGCAGGAAATATTTTTCCTTAGTCAAACAATGAAGTCTTTAATTGTCAGAAACTTGACTTTTCTATCCTTGGAAAAACAAAACAGAAAGTATTTCTTCCTAAAAGCTAATCACTGGTTGTTTTTTTTTTCCTTCAGATTTATTATACCCCTATTTCAGAGGTAAGATAGTTGCCTTTTCAGTGTAATCTCTTCTTTCCTATTAACTCAGGGTGGCTTCTTGGCCTCCACTGTGCTGAGTGAGTAGCCATAAACTGGCTTCACCTTTGACACCAGAAACCATCATCTTGGGCCCACAAGCTCTTTTGTACCTATGTAACTTTACACAGTGAAGTTATCACACTGAGCCTATGGGGAAACCTTGAAACAGCCCTGCAAATAATGGTATCTGATCTGAGGTGAAAACATTTTCAAACCAGTGGGCTCCTCCAAACCATTATTACTCAGTATTACAGGAGCAACACATCACCCACCCTCCCTGCTCCTGGCAGTCAGCTGGATGAGCAGTCAAAACATGAATTTTCAGTTTTGAGCCAAACTCTGATGTGGATTTTTCTGACAGACAACAGTGGGTAAGTGTGATGGGTGGACTTTGGCTGGATGTCAGGTACCCACCAAGCTGCTCTACCACTGCCCTCCTCAGCAGGATGGGATGGGGCAGAGGAGAGAAATTAAGATGGAAAAAAACCTTAATTGCTCAAGATAAGGGCAGTTTAATAAAGCAAAAGCAAAGGCCACATGTGTAAGCAAAGGAAAACAAAAGATTTTTTCTCAGCAGGAGTTGTCCAACCACTTCCCTTCATTAGCAGTTGTTCCAGAAAACAAACATCCTAGTAACAAATGTCCTTCTTTCTCTTAGCTTGTATTGCTGAGCAGACATCATATGGTCTGGAACACCTTTTGGCCAGTTGGGGTCAGCTGCCCTGGCTTCATGCTCTCCCAAGACCTTCCTCCTCCCTAGCCTACTGGTGAGGGGGGAATGTTGGAGAGACAGCCTTGATGCTGGGGGAACACTGCTCAGCAGCAGCCAAAACACCAGGGTATTATCAAACCCTTTCTAGCTGCTAATACCCAGCACAGCACTGGGAGGGCTGCACTGGGGAAAACGAATTCCACTTCAGTCAGACCCGATGCAGTGAGGCCAGGCTGAAACCTTTCAGCTGGTTGGGGCAGTTCTCAGTCACTTACTTCCACTAAAGAAGTGGGAAAATAAAACCTCTAGCAGCACCACCTTTCATCAGACCTGGTTCAAAATTTTTGTGAAGGGAGAGCACCTTGACTGACAGCCAGACACGCACACACCCCACTAAATTCCCGTTAGAAACCAGGTGGAAAACACAAAAGTCAATGACAACCCAACATTTTTCTTCAGTCAGCAACTGTTTGCAAACATCTCATGGAATGAACTTAATGGAAAGATCTTTAGGGAACACATGGAGTCATAAAAAATGCTGGGTTTTTTTTCTACTCATCTCATTTTTTTCTGGAGCAAAACCAGAACTATGTGACCTCTGTGCATAATGACAACTCAATGACACGGCTCTCGTTCTGCATGTGGAATATGAAATGCTCACCGTGAACTCCTCAAAAATAATCCTCAGGCCATTATTATTCATAGAAATTATTTGGTGAGTAATTTCAATTAAATAAATTCAAGGAATCAAGAAAAATAGGCTAAACTAATAGAATGCATTATTTATGATGAATAATTCATTTGAAGGAATTTTCTCCCACTGTTGCAGAAAGCCAGCTCAAGGCATAGGGCACTGAAGTCTCACTTAAGCCCTGTTTTGAGGTCTTAATTGGGGGCTTTCATGATGAATCACTCCGGGCTGGCCCTCTGCCCAGGACTGAATTTCACCCATTGCTCCTGCTCCTCACATATTGCTGGATATGTCATTAGCACAGTGGGATTTGTGTTCTTTCAACATCACTGCCATAAAAATAATGATATGAAGAGATTTCATTATGTTTCTTTTACTACTAATAAATAAAGGGAAGAAACCTCTCCCATCGACTCACCAGACTTTCAACAGTGAATATTCATCATACCCACATATCAACTGCATTATGCAAATATGAGCCCCACGTCCATTGAAGTAAAGCAAGAAGACCCAATAATTTAAACAAGACTCTCTGAATCACTAAAAACACTTGTGTGCACTTGTGCTTGCATGATGGGACATTTCCACTTAAAAACATTCACAGTATGTAACACATAGATTATGACTCTGAGGAAATCTGAAAAATTGCATTTATAAATGGTAGTGGTAGATATTACTCTAGACATTCACGCATTTGAAATGCATTAAATGATAAAGCCATTGTCATTTTAAGGAGAGAAAAAGAAAAAAAAAAAACAGACCTTTTTTTTTTGTTCTTGATGCTCAGAAATGCCAGCACAGAATATCTATCATCAGAAAGATTCATCTCACTGTTCTTATCAGAGAAAAAGACCCATTGACACGATGAAACAAAGCACTTCCAAAAATATTTAAACCACTCAGTAAAACGTAAGTGCAGGCTTTGAAGTTAAACATTTGTTCAGAGATCCGATCCAAATCCCACTGAAATCAGTAGGAGTCCTTCCATTGACACCAAAGGGCTTTGGATCAGACATACTACTTTGCTGAATAGGATGAAGACATCCATAAATATCAACTGTCTTATAGCACTTTGCTGGGTCCTATGATAAAAGGTGTGAGTGCAGAAGGGGAATGGAGATTTATTTTTCTATGCAAGAAAGAAAAAAAAAATTGGGCTAAATCTAAAGTAATGTTCAGTCTTAATTACATAGCCATGAGTCTGCCAGTATCCCCAAAGCACAGGCTACCTGGAGTGCTTTCTGACACACAACTTCTCTAGCACATTCCCTGCTGAAACCAATATTACTGCTATTATAACACACAAAATTCTCTTCTTTAGACAGTTAAGATTAGTGATACAAAACATCAGAAACTGACAGTTCTACTGCTGTGGTTTATACCACCAGTGTAGAATCACACTGTGCTGTTACAAAACAGATTATCCCAGATATACTGAAACAAATGATGATAAAGTCTCTTTGCAAAAAAATTATGTTGCGGTGAGATAATGGGCCTCAAAACTGCTTCCTGGGAGGAAGCAGAAACTGAGGGAAGAGTCAGAAAGCCTGTTGATTTTAAGTCATAGTTCATTAAATTCTTTTATTTATACAGTAGGTAGTCATGATTTGTCAGTAAACAGTCTCCTGAAGTAGGCCAGTTCTCTATATGCTTAAATGGTTAGGAGAAATGAAGCTAAAAAATTCATCTGGAAACCAAAGAAACTCGTCACAGATGATGGCAAAGGCAATTACTGATTGCCAGCAAAAGGCAACTCAGCAGACACCACATACTCCGGAGTCCCCCTGTGCCCACAGACCGGCTCATCCACCAGCTCCCCTTGCACAGAGACTTCAGCACAAACATGTCCCTCCTCTGGCTCTCTCGGGCACACGTTGCTCCAGTTTGCTGTTGCTGGGCAGCAGGGGTGAGAGGGGATGGAGGCAGGGCCGTGGTGGGCAGAGCCTGTCAGCTGCTTCCTCCCTGCCCTGTGCGCTCACACTCCTTGCCCAAAGAAAGTGAAAGCCAGAGACTCCTCTTTCATCCTGTCCTTTACAGCATACTTCCCAGTGCTGCTGGATGAGATAAATCCTTGAATTACAAGTAACAATTATTTTGCATACTGCTCACTGCTAAATCTGGAAACCGTTTATTACCTTAATAATTACTTTTAAGTGAGGCTTAAAAATATCCCACTTTACAGTATAGGAAAGATGCCAGAAATGTACATAGTTATGGAGGGATAATGTCTCCAGCTCCAAATAGGCACTCATATACACAGAGGCATACAGAGAAAGCAAGAACACAAGGTACTTTTTGAAGAGAAATGATGATTGTCTCAGAGCCCTAAAAGCTGACATAGAGAAGGCACCTCACATGCAGTTCAGGATTAGGGAAGAAGGAACACATGAGATCCCTAAATACCTAAATTTACAAATTCCCATTATTTTACTACATAAGTCATCATGTTTTGTTCACAGAAATAAACACTGGCATCTATTTATACTATATGAATATACTCTTCTTTACTTGCCAGCAGCATCCAGGCTACATGAGTAGTTTCTAATGATCAATAAAACTTAAATCTTTCCCTCCATCCAATTCACAAAGTGTTTTACTTCCTTTCTTCTGTCTTCTTTATTCCATGAGACTTTGTGGATATGTTTGTTCCTTCTTCATTTATATACAGAGAAACAAAACCAGATAAACTGATAGACAAAGATGTGTAAGTAGTGTTTAGCATTCACCTGCAGACACAATGTGGAGAAAGAAAGTTATCCCCATACTTCCAGACTTTTTCTGCTTCTTGATATTTACTCTCCCAGAAGGACAACAGCATGATGTGCACTAGGCAGGAAGGGTAATGATCTGTGCCAAATTTTATGTGCTTATGCTTCGTGCCATGGTCTGGCTTTTTTTTTCCCCTGCCAGCAGATCAATAAAGTTGTGACCCATGCAAGAGCCAAGAGCTGCTCTGGTGTCCGTAGCAGCACAGGACTAACAGGCTACCTGAAGTGGGTTAAGGCTGGTATTAGGCAAGTATTCAGTTCATACTTGCTCTGGAACAGTCTGGAAGTGCCCCATGGGAAAGAGGTATGGGATAATTAAGGGCTCTTAAGCCAGCAGACAAGGATATTACAAGGATAAACATTTCAAACTGAAGGTAAATAGATGCAGAGTTGTAGAGAAAGCACAATTTTTTACATATGGGAGATGAAACCTACTGGAATAACTTAGCAAACATTATGGCAGATTTTCACCATAGGCAATTGCTAAAATATGCCTGGATATGTTATTGGGTTTCAGTTTTTTGTTTTTCTCTTCCTTCTTCCTCTATGATCTAGTTTAAACAAGAATTAATTTCAATTTAGCTGATGGCCTGGGTTATGCAAGACCCAAAAGCCACAATGGTTCTATTAAGCCTCATAATCTATGAGTCTGTACTCAGTCTTCATAACTGCACAGGAAGGGGGATGAGGGAACGCAGCAAAGTGTTTGGGAAAAAGGAAACCTTCACAATGCTTACAAATCAGGCATAACAGAGTTTCCCCAAACCCTCATGGGCTGCTGTACCAACCTGCCTCCTGGCCTTCCAATCCTGGAGGCTCCCAGATATGCACAGCCTGAAAACATTCCTGCATTCAACATGCGAAATAAGCAGGCAGTAAAACAGGTGGAGGAACAAAGCTGATCCTTTATACTCTGTTTTTAATTGAAGGGATTATAAAACACTTCAGGCATGCTGAGAAATCATGACTTTGTTCCTAAATAAAAAGCTGCAGCTATTATTTTTTTTTTAAACCCTTGTTCCTCCTCCTACAACAGTGGTTATTATATGCATGCATTTGCAGTGTAATAGAATCAGTATCATCTCTGTGTCTTATTACTGTTGCAATCCCCTAACATGCTGTTCCTTCCATCCCACATGAATCTGGTAATTACTGCTGAGGCATGCCATGAGTACGCTTTCCCTTCCAAGGCAGCAGCAGCAGTTACCACAAACACATTTCCTACGTATTAGTAAACACAAGCAAGTGGGACAGTGTACCTTGCCTCATAAGCCAATTCCAGGGCATGATCCTTGCTCTCCAGAAAGCTGCACGCGACTGAAAACTCATGGACACGAAACAAATGTACACCATGAGATGAGGGGAAAATGCACTGGACTTACTTCTGCCTTCATTTTTGCTGTGTGTTGGAGCGAGTCCTGTGAGTGCTGGCAACACAGGCAGGTTACAGGAACGTGTGTGTGCCTCTGTGCATGTGTCAATGTGGGCAGGTGTGTGTGAATATGCTACTTTCAGAAAGAGAGAAAACAAAAAAAATCAACCTAGGTCTACTTTTACCTCCTCTTTTTAGGCTCATGCCCCCAGACTGTGTCAAAAAAAGCTGAAAACAGAATTTGCTACATCCTGTAACTAGTCCAATTTTGCTCCCCAAACACCATATCCTACTGTTTAAAGCTGAAAACAAGCAAAAAATCTCACAGAATAATAATCTGGCTGCTGGTGTATTAGCGTTGTAAAACTGCAGATCTGCCACAAACATCTTTCCTGATCTTAGCAATTTGTGCTCCTGAATTCAGCTGGATAAAGAGAGTTAGAATGGAGCAGCTCTGAGCGCATTTCAGAATCCCAGTCTTGTTGAAATTCACAGAGCACCACAGCAAAAGCATGCTCCAATATGGGATGCTCCTGCTCTTTCCACAAGCTCTCCAAATTTTAGATAGGGAAACTGCAACTGCTCCAATCCCAAATGCAAACTGCAACGCTATTTCTGCCCAGGAGCACTGCAAAGGCATCTGTTCTGGCTGCTGCAGGATGTTACCTTTTCCAATCTCAAGAAGAGAGATAAGAAGAGACAGCACATTGCTGCTGCTCCTAAAATGTAGGCTCTGATACGTAATGGCTAAAGAACACCACGAGATGACAGTGCCACTTTTGCCAAGCCCAGCACTCTTTTGGCAGCAAACCTTTACATTCTCAAGACTAAGTACAGTGCATATAGTTCCCAATAAGAATCTGTCAATAATGCACCTTGTCACATTAGCACTTTAAAAATTCATTGTGGAGTGTCTTTTGCTTTTTTTTCCCCAGTGTGAACCCAAAGTTTTACCTTTCAGATAGACATTAAGAGCAGACAGCCTTTCCCATCAAACAGATCTGTGCCCAGGGCATGGGGCTTACTTAAGTGAAGTCACAACAACCCACATCCACCATCCTGTTCTTTTTAAAGGAAGCCAAACGCTACATCACATTGCAATGGGGCAGTGAGACTAGTCCAGCCAGTGGGAATGATGGCGTTAGATGTGGTCTTGGCTGCTCAGCACTCGGGGGAGCATTCCAGAGCGTGTAGGGATTCAGGCTTGACACTGCCGTTGCCTGCCAGCCCGGCTTGGTGGAAGGTGTTGAACTTCCCTGAACGTGTAGAAAACACCAACGCGCTGGGCAGAGCTGGGCACGGCAGTTTGGGAAGGGGGCTGCTGCAGCCGGAGCGGGGGATCGATGCTGATGCCAGATCTGGGATTCGCAGCACCGCTGCTGCGAGAGCCAGATTGTGCGTGTGTGGGGTGTGCGGGTGTGTGATGTGTGGGGCGTGCGTGTGTGTGTGGTGTGCGTGTGTGGGGAGTGCGTGTGTCTGTGTGGGATATGCGAGTGTGCGGTGAGTGTGTGTGCGGTGCGGGCGCGCTCGCCGGCTGGCTTGTGCCAAAGAAGAAGCTGCTTGACTTGCTCTCTGGTTTTGAGGGCACGGATTTAGGGACC